>JAJJMB010017752.1:3660742-3683986 GCA_023531105.1 Papaver atlanticum | reverse complement strand
GTTTTAAAGTTAATCATTGTGGATTGTTTTTACTATATAGAAGGTTTATGATTGATTCTTAGATTTGTTTGGGTGTGCAACTAGATTAATCTATTAATCATTCTAATGCTAGTAGAGATTTGAACGATCCGTAATTGTCGTTTATTTCCTACACAAGTAGAAATCGTGAGACCTTGCGGAGGGATTCTGTGGAGCAATTGCGAGTAAAGACAACACCAGTAAGTGGACCGAGCGTACCGAGTTTAACTGCTGGGATCAAACCTAAATTAACAAACCCTAAAGCATTTGATTGAGTTACACCTTGTAAGCGTACCTCAGGGCGGCTCAGTTGGATAGAATCTGGTAGTCGAGCGCTTCCATTTCCAGTGACAATAGGAATTTTGGGGATAGCTAAGTGTACATGCTATTCTACGGTTTGTGACAATTGATTCTAACAAGATATAAACGGGTACACTATTTAGTTAACGGTTAGTAACGGCAAAGGATTTCTTAATTATCATCATCTTTTTCTTATTATCCTTTTTACCCTTCTTTTATATTCTCGCTAATTTAGATAACATATCAATTGCATTACTCCTCGTGGGAACCATCCTTACTACCGCTTTATTACTTGTTAATTAGTGGGAAACATCTTATTATTTTGTTGAGTAAACGACGTTCATCAGTCACACAAGTTACCAGGACCGGTTACATCAGTTACGAGGATCGGTTACATCAATTTACAGGACCGGTTACCATATACATATGGTATTGCTTGTGATCGGTCATACCAGTTACTAGGATCGGTTACACCAATTATTAGGACCGGTTACACCAATTACAAGGATCGATTACACAACTCTATTGTGATCGGTCACACCAATTACTAGAATCGGTCACACCAATTACAAATATCGATCATACCATCTCAGGTGATTACTTAGGATCGGTTACACTAATTAATGAAAACTAGTCATACTAAATCATAAAGTCGGGCATTGTGATTATTTATACCAAGATACATAACAAGTTATGATCGGTTCTACCATCTCACACATATTGGTAATCCAAAGATTTGCAATGAATAACCATACCAATAAGCCTAGCGATTTCCCTTTCGATTCATAAAACAAGTTCATGAATGTACTTCCTTTAAACAAATGTAAACATTGTTTCCTATGATGAAATCTTCACCTTTACTCATTCTCATAATCATCACAACATTCATAAGATTATGTCGATGTCATATCTACGAAGTTCAAAAGATAAATGTTATACTTCTAGTCTAATTCCTTAACACTATGATCATATGATCATGTCTCACTACTAGACTAAAATATTCATACACAGCTTCACAGTTATGTTTTCAATATAACATGACTTGGAAGATACATTAGGAATAAAACTGTAGATGGTGAAATTTGGATAAGGGGAAAAAGTGTCATTTCAAGACCATAGACAAAATTCAATTCTAACGGGAGAGATTAAGCCCTTGGCCCTCAAGGCACCCTTAGCCACGATTTATAGTATACGTCCCCGCGAGACACTACTGGTCGTTATGTTATGATTCCTAATATACATCTCTGTGAGATACTGCTGGTCACGTAGGTTCTGTAGAGCGTAAAACGTCCCCGGCAGACTTAAGAACCAGAACAACCACAATTCCAGCATGTCTTCGCGAGACGCAGCTGATTGTGATGCCATGATTCCTAGTATACATCCTCGATGAGATACTGCTGGTCATGTAGGCTCTGTAGATGCGTAAAAATGTCCCCGACGGACTTATGACCCATAGCGGAGATATGCATGTCTCCTGTAAGCATGACTCATCCTGTTTGAGATCAAGGACTGATTCCTAGTACATTATCGCGAGATACACTGGTCATGTCTAATCTAGGCTGCGACTCAACTTATTGAGGTTTCTGAATAATTCCTAGGACATCCCCGCGAGATACACTGGTTATTCTGCCTCCGGGCCTTTTCGACAGACTCCTAAAACATCTTTTCAAGATACACTGGTCTTGTCGGCCCCATCAGATGGACACAGTTGATTCCTAGCACATCTCTGAAAGATACGCTGGTCAAAAAAAAAGTGAGCCAAAGTCTCACAGAGACATTAATCGGGCGCACAAAGCTTTTTTCTCTCTCTTCAGGACGAGTCCCAGCTAACCACTGAGAAATTCAGATCCATCAATAAAATCTTCATAGAGATTTGGATCCGTTCACAAAATCTCGGAGAGATTCAAATCTCTTTGCAAAATCTTGGAGAGATTCAAATCTCTCTACAAGATCTCGGAGAGATTCATATCTCTCTGCAAACTCTCAGAGAGATTCAAATCTCTTCGCATAAAATTCTCTGATCTCTCTCTTCATCTGCTTCCCTTCCTAAGACCAGCCCTAAACCACCATCCCTGTGACTGAAGCAATCTTTGAACGGCCATTGTGCGTGGTTTAGGCGAAGACTGTTCGTGTTCAACCTCCCGAAACTCACTTTCAAAACCCTAGAATCCCATCTCTAGCCTCTTACCGATTTTAGGCAACTACATTTTGGCGACCACAGTGGGAGGTTGTTCACTCAGTTACAGATATCAATCATGGTCTCTTAGGAAGGAAGACGATTCCATCAATCCAAACATAAAAAATGTTCCATTGATCCAGTCTCTGTAACTCCCTTACAGGCTTAGCCGAGAGAGTTATCCCCACCAGCGCTTTCTCTCTTTCGAGTTTGACCTTAGTGAATAAGTTAGTGCATCCCGGATCACATGGATCTCTTTCTGCATAACAAAACACCCTAGTAACCTATTTTCATAAAAATCTACTGTTAATCCTTGAAAACGTTGGGTAAGGACCAAGGAGAACTCCCAGAGACTCAACAAAATCTTGCAAAATCTCAAATCGACATCCAGACCTATCTGAAAATGCCTTTGGAGTTACCATAAGGGATGGATCCAACAAATCTAAATCGAGTACACGCTTCCTAAAGAAGGAATACTAAAACTGCTAAGAATAGCATTGACGGGATCTTGCCTGCAATCGACCTTACCAGAGAAGATAAAGCTCATTATGAATGCGACAGAGCAAAGGATAACCAACCAGACGACCTTATCACTCTCAAGAACCTAAAGGACCAGATGACATTCTTAACTTGGAGATTCTGACGAATATTTGCTCCAAAATTCGCTTAGGTCTAGGCCCTCAACCTGATCATTGGGGACTCAGGAAGTTTACTTCACTTTACTATTTTACTTATAACTTTTTCATTCTGTATCCGATTGACCTAGTTATTTTTCCGTCGGATTTGTCTTTCGTCGTTTATAGGATAGTGAAAACTTTGGAAGGCTCCAAAAAATTCGTGACCTGGTCAAAAGCGTTGCAGAGCCACATGGGGTCATAAACCGCCAACAAAGATACATCTTATCTCCCTTCCTGCTTCAGATAATCGTGACAAGACGCGACAAAGTATGAAGAGAAACTATATCCCATGACGAGGATCAACCGAAACTCATCCTTATCCGAAGACGCAAAGCTGCTAGTCGATACGCTACCTCAACACCCGTTTTGTCAGAAAGAAGAGGAACTAGACCTAGGAGTTACAGCCAAGCCTCTATGAGCCTCCAGTTTAGCTCACTTTCCGATTAACCTCATTTCACCCAAGACGGAGAAGGATAATATCTTTGCAGCTAAATCTATCAAAGGAAAAGAAAGTCGAAGCGATATTCATGAGGACAACAATTCAGATAAAACTTCATTACTCGACATACATCCGCAACCAACTACTATAACTGAAGTAAAAGGGGAAGGATTTATACCATATCTCCAAGCTACATGCCGCTTGCAGTTTTGTTAGTAAAAGCGTCCTATCTCAAAAAGATATGTTCGGCAGGCTATCCCATAAGTCAGAGTCATACGTGATGAGCAAAGGACAAGATATGACGATCACTTACAACTTCCTCGGGTAAAAACACGATTCTACCGCGTAAAGAAATGCCTAGAAGATTTCCAGAGAATTATTTCATCAACAAAGTCACCACAAATCGGTTGTTCAGCCACATCCTTAGTTTTGCTAGTCCTAGAATGCGTACACTGATCTTAATTTTGGTTTACCATCTTCCAGAAGAAAGATAGATCTCAATAGATTATTCGACTGCATAAGTTCGCATGAATCCTTGTCAAGACACCTAGTAGAGGCGGAAGAACAACTTCATCTTGTCCACAAAGATACAAAGTATCTCGACATGACCCTTCACAGACATCTCCAACCCACATATTATCGCTTGCCCGCCTTGAAGACTCGATCTCGTACAAGGGTCTTACTTTATTTTCCAAGCGTCCCGAGTCAATGTGAATCCCTTGTCATATATCAAACTGGGGACTAACGAAGAATCGTGCATCACACACCTACATGGCCAAAAGGAAGTGGCCCAGACATCCAGTTTTCAGATAACAGATTTAGGGACGATCAGCACAAGAGTCTCAAAAGATTGGGACACATCAATACCATTTAACTCCTCAACCCACATCACGACAAGTTACAACTCAGGGATTAGGAGACTAGATATCGGCATTCATAATCGTGAACAGAACTTATCTGCGACTCGATGTATCAAAGTCTCATCTCTTTTTAACCTCGTTGAATCTGTCATGGTTAGCATCTTCTCTGCAATCAGGCAACTATGTTCCGGATCCTGACTAAAGATACGAAGATTCAAATCTGAATATTTTCATCTATTTTAGGGTTTTATACATGTGCATTGGGACTAGGGTTTGCAATGGGTTTAAAGAGGAGTCTATAGTTTCCACTCTACTCGGACACTGCTCATACTTTAGCCACATTAGTCGACGAACTGGGACAAATGGGTAGATAATCCGACAATCAAAACACTTGAAGGAATTGCTGTTGAATCTCTGGATTCCCGAGTTCAACTTCATATGTGCTTACTACTGACTAAAGAAGCTCAAAATCTGTATTTGTTACTACCATATGAAAGTTGAGTCTCTTCTGTAGTTGGGGTCAACCACTGAAATCGGACATCAAATGAAGTTTCTACAATATCCGGAGTGAATATCGCACAAGGAATGACCTCCTACTATGAATTTTACATATGGTTTTCATCCACTCGCACACGCAACAGAGCCAGCTAGGGTTTACACAAATTAAGAACTCATGAGGGGATTTTTCCTTTACCAGATGCATACAGAAAAGGTCCATAAACGGAAATATCAACCCTGAATAACAGAGGCCCCTAGAGAAAATCTCTTGCTTTATGTTCAGCTGCTTCACTTTGGCTTCTGCATCTCGAGCCGCCTTCTTAGCATATTCCAGTTCTTCATCTACCATTTTTCATTCCAGATTAAGAAACTCTCTAAAATATGAGGACCTGAACCCAACTCATCTCGACGGATCCTGACAGAATTGAGACACTCTCGCAATCACCTCATATTGAAAGTAAAGATTCTCACAGGTTGTTACCAAGCTTCCCATGTTTACAAGATCATCATAAGCAAGACCGTTCAGAGATATCATTCTCGTGATATAATCCATCGGAAAGTGTCTCATCTGAAGTCAAGACATGGATTCCGTAAAATTACCCTCACGCCGGTCAGTTGTCTCTGCACCCAAATCTCTTTCTGAAATCCCTCTGAAATTGTTGACCCCGCCCCATCCGCATTCTACCAAGATCTAGCTCGTTCTCACCATGAAGAGTACTCTACAAACAAAGAGAAGATCAGATAAGGCTGTAAAGTTCAAATTACATAAGATTTACATGAGGACCGGCCTTTTCCCCTCAAGCCTTTTCCTCCCTTAATCTCTTAAATCCTTGTCTTCTCCTAATACCTTCAAGCATACCCTCATGCCTAGGGTCCTATACTTATCAAGAAATCCATCTCACATCTCATGATATACTCGTGGATTTGTTTGGGTCCACACTTTAACAAAGGATCAAGGAAAAATGTGTTTTCTTCACGACAAAGGGGATAAACATAAAATCAAATCATGGGCACGTCTATGAAGGAAAAAATCACGACCTATGCTAATCTAAGGAGGTTTAATGAGGTAATAAAACTCTAAGGCGCATGTTTGAAGCATTGGGACATGTCAAAATTCTAAACAACACAAGGATTCCCTTTCTAATTCGGATTGATGTACACTGCAGCGGGGAGGCGTGAAAACTGATGACAATATATGAGGAATTTCGTGGTACTTCCTTAAACAAATATGTTCATATATATCTTACCAACAACATATCAAAAGGGCGCCTCAAACGGATAAACGAGCAAGGAGATGTGGCCCCAACACCAAAGTAAGTGCAATCTGAAAAACTCCTGAAATTTTATACAGGATTTCTGAAGTCAAAAGTATACATGGATTTGATTGGCCAAACAAACTCGGAATCAAATCATTCTTTTTGCATTAGAAATCATATCCTCTTCTCTTTCAAAGTTGGGGGCCCGTAACTCAAATCGGAGTCCGTGTGAAGATTTTACATCCATTCTCCCTAAGTGTCTCAAATCTGAAGTTTTATGACAAACATTTAAACGAAGAGAATCGTTGACAAATACGACTACTTCTATTCATTCAATGGTCGAAGAAGTATGCATCAGACCTGATTAAATAGAGATAAATTTCAATACTTACCGAGGATGCTTCAATGAAGAATGAACGATAGGTATCTACATCAGCAAACTCAGGATCATTAACTATTATTAGCTTCTACATCATCAATTTGAAGATTAATATCGTTCTGAGAGACAAACAAAGCTATCATCTAAGTAAGAGGAACATGTTCAACACATTCATGCCATGATTATAATTCATTGGTCAAGAATTAAATTCAAACATTAAGTATACTAAAATGGTTTCCTGTAATACCAGTTATACTTCAAATAGAAATAGGAATTCCGCTCAAACAAGGAATTTCAGTGCAAGTAGATTTCATGGGAGGAGGTGGACCGGTTTCTATACATTACCACATATAAAAATACTTCTCTTTTTAATTTTATTTCAAAAAGGAAGCCTTGAAGAAAAAAGGAAAAGGAATTAGAGCAAAAAGAGGAAATTAAGAGGAATTTGGATCAAATAAGGAAACTGTAGGTTTTTCTTTCTTCTAAAATCCCTCCAAGACGTGGCCAAGCTCTTCCCATGCATAATTATTCTCCTACTCCAGTGGGACGTCACTTATTCTCTCGGAATTTTTTCAGAGGGATCAAAGTCGAAGAGAATTAGGGTTTTGAGGAAAATAGCCCTAATTTGGCTCAAATAAGGAAATAAAGGTCTTTTCTTTCTAAAAATTCCCCCAAGATGTGGCCAAGCCATTTTCATGCGTGAAGATGCTCTCCTAGGCCAGTGGGACGTGATTTATTCTGTTGGAATTGTTTTAGAGGGATCAAAGTCGAAGAGAATTAGGGTTTTGACGAAAATAGCCTTAATTTCAAGAATTTGGTGAAAAGGGGGTTTATTCTAAAAGAGAAGGGACCGAGTCTCTCCCATTCTCTTGGAAAATCCTATATACTTCTCTCAATCCCTTTTATCTCATTACTCTTCAATAAAAACGAGCTCATAAGAGATTTTGACCAAAATACCCTTATTTCGTAATTTTGAGTATTTTCAAGGAAGAAGGCCCTGATACAGCCAGAAATGGACCAAGCTCTCATCTACTCATTCCAAAAGACTCATAGACGTGATTATTGAGTTCTCTAAATGTTCTAAGAAGAACGGGATTGAAACGGAATCCAGAAAAGCGGAATCTTAGAGAAAATAAAGGGAATTCAGCTAGTTTGAGTTCATAATTTTCAAAACCAAGACCAGACAAGCACCTCTCTCCCTCTCTCAAGACGTGACCATGCCTAAGAAATCTCACGAAGTCTTTCATGTCAGAAAATCAGGTTCATATTGGTTTTTAACGAAAATACCCTTGGTTTCAAAGATAGACACTTTCTCTCGGAAAAGGAGTGTCTGATTAGTATAAAGGATTGAACGAGTTCTCGTCAGAAGGAGTCAGACGCAGACAATAAAAGAAATTAGGGTTTAGTTGCAGTACAAGCCTGAATTCAGAATTTACAAGGAATAGGGATTCTGTGACTTCAAAATTAAGTGTCAATTTATTCTCATAGGATTTTTCCAACTTCACGGACAGCCAGGAAGCCGCTCAAATCCCTCTTCTCCAAATACTCACTTGCACAAACTTGGAAGAACTCAAGGATGCACAAAGAGAGAAAATTAGGGTTTTTTCCAAGTAAACCCTAATTTGCAACCATGCAACCAAGATGGAAATTTCATCTTTACAAAACTCTATTCCCATTCCGATGACGCTTCCCAATACGAAATCCAAAAAGGATTCCAAGTCCAGGGTCAATTCCAAGTTCAGAGTTGCACAGAAGGAAGAAGTTAGGGTTTTGATCAAAGAAACCCTAACTTGCAAGTCTAATCTCTCAAAAATGGAAATTTTACTTCATCAAGGCTCAATTATCACGCTAGTAACATCTCCAAACAAAAAATCCCAGAAAGCTCCCAAGTCCAGAGTTGAATCGAAGTCCAGAATCAGAGTAAGCAAAGACTAAGCATCAATTCGGGGACTCCGAAAGTGAATTATAAATTCGTGCCTTAACACTTCGTAACCATCTATATACTCATCATAGAATAATCAAGGTTCTACTCTGATTAGGGGACTTAATGTAGATGGTGAAATTTGGGTAAGGGGAAAAAGTGTCATTTCAAGACCATAGACAAAATTCAACTCTCACGGGAGAGATTAAGCCCTTGGCCCTAAAGGCACCCTTAGCCATGATTTCTAGTATACGTCCTCGCGAGACACTACTGGTCGTGAAGTTGTGATTCCTAGCATACATCCCCGCAAGATACTGCTGGTCACGTAGGTTCTGTAGAGCGTAAAACGTCCCCGGTAGACTTATGAACCAGAATAACCACAATTCCAGCATGTCTTCGCGAGATGCAGCTGATTGTGATACCATGATTCCTAGTATACATCCTCGACGATATACTTTTTGTCATGTAGGCTCTGTAGATGCGTAAAAATGTCCCCGACGGACTTATGACCCAGAGCGGAGATATGCATGTCTCCTGTAAGAACGACTCATCCTATTTGAGATCAAGGACTTATTCCTAGTGCATCATCGCGAGATACACTGGTCATGTCTACCCTAGGCTCTGACTCGACTTACTTAGGTTTCTGAATAATTCCTATGACATCCCCGCGAGATACACTGGTTATTCTTCCTCTTGGCCTTTTCGACAGACTTCTAAAACATCCTTGCAAATACACTGGTCTTGTCGGCCCCATCAGATGGACACAATTGATTCCTAGCACATATCTGAAAGATACTTTGGTCAAAAAAAGTGAGCCAAAGTCTCACAGAGACATTAATCGGGCGCACAAAGCTTTTTTTTCTCTCTTCAGGATGAGTCCCAGCTAATCACTGAGAAATTCAGATCCGTCAATAAAATCTTCATAGAGATTTGGATCCGTTCACAAAATCTCGGAGAGATTCAAATCTCTCCGAGATTCTTATCTCTCTGCAAAATCTCGGAGAGATTAAAATCTCGGAGAGATTAAAATCTCTTCGCAAAATCTCAGAGAGATTCAAATCTCTCTGCAAAATCTCAGAGAGATTCAAATCTCTATACAAAATCTCGGAGAGATTCACATGATAGGAACACGCCTTACCTAAGGCTCAAGCCTATTTCTTAGCCTCTTAAAAACACTCACGGATAGTAAATTGAGCCTGAACTATACATGTCTATCCAAAAACGTGGATAAGCTCTCTTGAGCTCCGCATGCTCAACAAAGGGACCCAAAAGCAATAATACGGTCTCCATGTGACATATGTGACCGACCATAGAGAGAGGGAGATCAGCCTCAGCACCTCTCACACTCTGTACACGATTCTTGAGGCATTCCATGCCTTTTCACGTGACTCATCCTAGTCATTCTCACAAATCAGAGAATATCTCTCTATCTTGGCCAACTGGGCTAAAGAGAATATTTCTCTTTCAACACATCATCACCAAGGCTGACTCATCTTCACATAAATAGGGGGATAACAATTAGGGTTTTGTTCTGGCGGTCTATGGCAGGTGTGAGAAATACCCGGCCTATTTATCACCGCAGAAGAGAGTAAAGGCGGTGGAATAATTAGATAAACTCAACCTAGTTTATCTCTATCTATTCCCGAAGAAATGGGAGAATTGCTCCGCACGGCACGGCAAGTAATCCCTATCTTCACCGACTTGAGATTAAAGAATTTGGTTATAAATAGGTCATCTATTTCTACAAGCTAAAAGGACAAATCTTTCTCATAACCTCTCACATCAATTCTTCTTCAAAACCAATAATTCTCTGATCTCTCTCTTCATCTGCTTCCCTTTCTAAGACCAGCCCTAAAACTCCATCCCTATGACTGAAGCATCCTTTGAACGGCCAATGTGCATGGTTTAGGCGAAGACTGTTCGTGTTAAACCTCCCGAAACTCACTTTCAAAACCCTAGAATCCCATCTCTAGCCTCTCACCGATTTTAGGTAACTACAGAAACAGTTCAAGTCAATATTACTAACCTCAAGAGGAAGGATGATGTCGTCGTTGTAGCTCGTTACTTCTTCACGTTATTCAGGTCTTCGAGTAATACTTGTATGTCTCTTATTCCTAGACTTTATAGTTTAACCTATATGAAGTTGACTCTAGTATATAATCACGTGACTCTTAGATAAGTTTTGATTCACTAAAATATGACAACCAAACTTGACATACCAACGCTTGGTGGGTTCAACCGAGCTATGCTCTAACAAATACTAAACCTGCACTCTTTGATAACTTTAAGGTTGTGTTTCATTGGAGTACATTTCATGGAATTAACCATCTTTCCATGGAAATAACGTGTTTTCATGTTGTTTAATTACAAATATACTTCTATAGAATTGTAGTATAAAGTATGTTTTAAATATTCATTTCATGGTATTCCATGAAAAGTCTTTCATTGCCTCCTCACGATATGATACTGATTCCATGTAATACATTTTTTATGAAATAGTTTTCCTCCCTATTATCAAACACAACCTAAGAGTCTCCAAACCAACATAGTATTGTAAGTTTCTGTTAAGTTCCAGAGTATTTTGTCTTTTTTTTGTATATATTTTTATTAGGGCTAGCCAAGTGGAGATGCCCTTCTCTAGGGTTCCTTTTTGTTCGTTGATTTTTTTTTTTTAATTTTGGTTGCACTTGTTTGTTCTCTTTTATAATATGTTTTGCTTGTTTTTTTGCTATTAATGATAAACATCAATTAAGCAAAATACAATACAGAAGAACTAGAAGTTTTTAAACAAGCTTAATAATATTATCTCATCAACCAACATATAATATGTAAAATCGATATGCTAACTTTGATGCTAGGAAGTGATGTAATACGATAACAATAGTTCTTTGTAGTAAATTTTTATTTTCTTTTCATATATAACTAATGCAGTATTAAGAATTGTTGTATAAAATACAGAGTCAAAGTTGCTTGTTTAAGATGTGAAGAATGAACTGTTTACGACTCTACAAAAAGGATAAAAAAAAATTATAAATTTTACTGGACGAGTTAACTTCATTACCCACACACACTTCTTCCTTCATGGGGTAGATACAATTTTTTGGTTTTGTTGATGGTGGATTTTCAACAAAGGTCAAAATTTTAAAATCATGATACTGCATGATTCTGACTCGGCTTCAGGAATGCATGTGCCGATTCATATTTTATGATCCGTGAACTGTTTCACGATCTCTGACTGAGTGAACATTCCTCTTAGAGCTATGATGAATATGTTTCTCGAAAGGCCTCCCAGCTGAGCGTTCGACGCTTCACACATTTCATCATCACCTCTATATAGAATCTTAATGATTGGGCGGTTCCTTAGACATAATGTTTGTTAGAGAGCTTAACGCCTTCAGGACGTCACGCTGCACGTTGTTCCCTGACTATGTAGAGAGACTGTTTATAGAATCTTGATGATTGGGCGGCTCCCTAGACATAATGTTTGTTAGAGAGCTTAACGCCTACAGGTTGTCACGCTGCACGTTGTTCCCTGACTATACACCTCTCAGAACGAGTATGCTGCTTCAATTATCTCATATCTCGATTCTGCAATAGATTAATTCTAGCATGTCATTCATCAACTGAATTCCTAGAAAATAATCTATTCTATCTCATTACTCCGTTCCATGGATGATCCCCCAGCTGGATTCCATGGATTAGTAATAGATAACCATTTTATCTCATTACTCCGTTCCATGGATGATCCCCAGCTGGATTCTATGGATTAGTAATAAATAACTATTTTATCTCATTACTCCGTTCCCTGAATCCCCAGCTGGATTCTATGGATTAGTAATAGATACTCAACTCATTTTATTACTCCGTCTCATGAATCATTTTCAACTGATTTTCATGAATTAGAAATAAATACTCAAGTAATTTTTATTACTCCGTTTCATGAATTATTCTCAGCTGAATTTCATGAATTAGTAATAAATATTCCACAATCGGGCGTCTGGGGCATCACCGAGTAAGCCCCGAGAAAATGGTGCAAGTGTACTTGACGATAATGCACGAACGAGCACCCGAACGCACGAACGAGAATTCAAAAATATGGACGAACGAGGAACTTGTGAAGAAAAATAATATTAATTAAAATAAGCAAGAGGCGTGTGACCGGGCCCACCGGCCGGCCGGTCATGCCGCCGTGGACGGTCCCCTCTTCAACTATTTTATATTATTTTAATTTATTTCCCTCATCTCATGGAGACTCCTTCATTTGAGCAAACTCCCTCGTTTGAGCGAAACTCTTAGTTTTACCGTACTTTTCATCAAACGATGAAGAATAGTGAAAAAATAGGGAAAGGTGTCACGGGACCGGGCCACCTAGCCGTCCGGCCATTCCCTATATGTGGCAGGTCCCACACCTTGCAATCCCTTATTTTCTCATATTATTATTTCCTTCATCTCATAGAACTCCATTGTTTGAGCGAAAACCCTAGTTTTTCAATATTTTCTCAAATATTGCTCAAACCATGAAAAAGCCAAAAAATCAAATGGTCACATGACCGACTAGGCTTCTCACGCCAAAAATTAAAATATTATTATTTTAATATTCTCAAAATATCTGTCGCATGAGCAAAGTTCTACTTGCTCATTCGAGCAAAATTGAGAGTTTCAGTCAAGATCAAACTATTCTGAAAATCCAAAATATTGCTCAAACGCGCACCAGAAAATACCAAAACTCTCAGGACTAAGACACGAGCAGTATGGTGACACGGGCATGCCACCTTGACCGACCAAGGTCGTCCCTTAGGCTTGCAAAGAGCCGGTCCCACACTCTTTCATAATTTTGACCTAATTATCTCTCAACTGTTCATATTGGGTTCAAACTCTCTCCAACCAACTTAGGATATGCTCGATCGACCATCAGCTGTTCCCATGACCATCAAGGGCCGGTCCCATGACCCCTTGGTCGGTCCCTCATCTCTCCATAACTAGGTTTTACTACCTAATGCTCGCACGAGCACTATTTAATAAATGATTAAACCAGCATTTGATCATTCGTTCACCAACTGGTCAACAAAGAACTTTGGTGCATGCTCACTCGAGCACTTGGGCGCTACATGGTTGTAGCCGGTCCCTCCTTCACTCAGAAACCTATTTTCAGTAAATCATCAATTGATCAAAATTAGGGTTTCGAACAAATGCTCTGTAAATCATAATTCTGAGTGAGTTCAAACACTAATAATTTTATGTTGATCCAGCAATCAACATCTTGGTTAAATATATAATATTCGGTCCAGCTACCAATATTTTAATTAATATTTTATTTGGTCACGTTACCAATAATTCATCAAATGAGAAATACTTGCTCAGATGCTCGAATATTGATTCAACTATCAATATTCAGCAATTTATCGAATGAGCAATACTTGCTCAGATGCTCGAATATTGATTCAACTATAATATTCAGTAATTTATTGAATGAGCAATACTTGCTCAGATGCTCGAATATTGATTCAACTATCAATATTCGGTAATTTATCGAATGAGGAATACTTGCTCAGATGCTCGAATATTGATTCAACCATCAATATTCATTAATTTATCATATGAGCAATATTTGCTCAGACTATCAATATCCATTATGTTGATTCAACTATGAACATCATTTATTCGAAAACTATACGTCCCAGCAGACATGTTCAATTCATAAATCTTAGAGCATTCACCAATCATGCTCGACTGAACAATACTTAGACCCATCATCTAATCAAGTCAACGACCGACTAATCAAATACACGTCTGCTTTGCAGACTCCACGTTCGTGAGATATCAATAACGTCACATGGGGGGATATTAATTAGGGCTTTGGTTTGTCGGCCTACATCACGTGTGTTCATCCACGATGAGAAATGTGAGTAAGTCGTGCAAGCTGTTGAGGAAGTTAGCAAAGTAGTGGGTGGACGATCAACCCAGTCTCCGCATGACATGGAACTGATTAAACCACGATCTCCCACTTTCCCTCTCTTTCACTCAAACAACCATCACACTTATTAGATATCAATGTGTCCACGTTCTATCAATATAAATAAGTCTCTTAATCCATGATTGAACAAGATAGACAACACTCTTCTAACCAAGAATTCTCATCAACTCTCAGCAGAGCCGAATTCAATCAATCAGTCAAAACTTATTCGAACCCAGCAGTTCACTTGCAGAAACCTACAACACATTCACAATCCTTGATCACTATTGATCTCACACACTTCACAGCTTCCCTCCTACAGATCAAACTTCTTCCCTCTTTGTGACCGCATTGACTCTGTAATGGCCATTATCTTGGTTTAGGTCGGAGTCCTACTGATTGATCTATCGAACTCAAAGCACTCCCGTGTAGTGCATCTGTTTGAGGTTAAGAAGTTTACTCGGTTGAGGAGTCCCGTCCATACGGTCGTCTCTTCACTTTCTTAAAAAGCCAGCAAATCGATTTCCCCATCAACAGGTTTATTATCAATTTTCTCTAACACGTTAGATGCCAGTCTGTTTGTTTTAATGTCTCCAAACATCTAATTATGGGTTGACAATTTTCTTCTTGTAATACTCTTTTGTTTTTCAGCCCTGTTTTCTTCACAGAAAAATTCAAACGCTAAGATACATTTTCTAGGATGCTTTTCACCTCTACCTAGTTGTTACGTGTTGATAAAGATTTTATATAGAGGTCAACATGTTAATTTGTTGACGCTCACAAACAATTCAAGTATCATTTCTTTGACACAAAATTTGTATGATAAAATTGAAATTTCACAAAATAATGCCCATATAGCTAAGCGCATGATGTATCCTCTCATTTTAAAAGAAACCATCTCTACTGGAAATCTGGAATCATGTTCTAACATTATGCTTTTCGAGTACTTCATTGTTTTTTATTGATTGATCAATTTCATTCTACCATACTATTTACATGGGTTATGTCAATGAAGCCAATATGGAATACTCATAGTCTTCACAAAAAAGAATCTTATTAAAAAGTGGATAGGGGGACCTAATGTGCCTAAAATGTCTGATTTACCCTTCCCAAATAAAATTGATTTTAACCAAAACCTAACTCTAATTCAAAACCTAAAATGTCAGATTTACACCAACGAATCCTCCACATATAACTCCTACTAGGTAAGAATCGAAAAACCCACTATTTATTTTAGATTTAGATTGGATAGATAGGTTAGATTGATGAAGTTAGGGTTTTCAAAATTGGTTTTCTGAAATGATTACGTCTAGGAGTTCTTATCGACCTAGCTGAAAGCCATTAGTTACAGTTGGGTCGTTAAAATCTCTCAGTCGTAATATACTTATACGGTTATGAAAATTCTAAATCCCAACCGTGAGTTCCCTTTTACGGTTAGGACTTTCCTAGCCGTAACAAGTTATGTTTTTGCAGAATACTAAATATTTTCCTAATAGTTCCTGTTAGGAATTTCCCCACAGTAAGTGTATTTTCCCAACCTTAATCTTCGATTTCTATCCTTATATGGTTTTTACGGTTGGGCCATATTAATCCGTATCCTAGTCTTATAGTTGCGTCGTATAGTACTTCCCAGCCGTAAACTTGCCTTACGGTTGGGACGCCTATTGTTTTCCAACCATAATTGCATTACTAAAAGTCAATTTTTCCAATCTTTTTACATGCTAGGAATCAAGAAAATGAAAAGAAGAAAGGACCATATGAATAATCAATGTGTATAATGTTTTTATGATGGTGGTACGTATACTAAATATATCATTTTTTTTCTATATAAGTTTTTAAATTATATACAAATATTTGAAGTTTGTTATTTTGATATGAAAATAGGTCGACCGAACTAAGTGGTTGGTGAGAGACCTGGCATGTTCCGTTGATGATATGAAGATGTTGATTATTGAACAACAAAGAAAATTGTTTATCAAACTTCATGAGTTAGGAAATCCTAAAAAGGATTATTTCTGTTCTTAAGAGGATCCATTTGCAAGGGGTTCCAAGACATTTGGGAGTTCTACATCATCTTCTGAGGATGTTCAAAATATTGTTGGTCATAGTGGATGAATGGGTTATAGACTTGTTTAAGTATTTTCAGCTTTATTATGTAAGACTTTGTTTTAGTGTGTTTGGTTATGTATTTTGATGGATTTCTTTTGTTGTAAGCCATGTGATATTAGTTTAGGTTGAATGAATGAAAATATCTTGTTTTAGTTTGTCTAATTCTATAAATATATAATGGATAAAAAATTAAATGATAGAAATTCAAGGTGACAAAAACCTAATCGTTTTCTATTTACGGTTGGGAATCCAAACCGTAACATAACAGTTCCCGACCGGAATGTATATGTAACAGCAACAAGTGATTTTGTATTAACTAAAATACACTTACAGTCCGAAAAATCCATAACTCCTAACTGTATAAAATTACGGCTAAGTCTAACCTTCATAAACCAAGCCGTAAGTACCTATAATTCTCAATTTCATTGGGAGTAATAAACATTTCATTGAAACTAGAAAAACATACATATTTCATAGCGTGATATTGAAGGAGATTACATAGCATAGATCACAACACTTAATCATATAGATTGAAATCATTAGGTAGTTGTTTCCATGGATAACCTTATTCATAACTATTTTTAGTGAACAATTTATTGACATACTTACTCTTATCGCACCAGGCATAGTTGGATTGGATTCCTTTACGGCTTTCATTTCCTCTTTGAAAGCTTCGCATTCTTCGAAAAGTTTCTTGAATCTTTCCTTAATGAGTTTGAGATATCTTCCATTTCATTCTAATGCCACATACGGTTCCAAAAAGAATCAGAGGCTAGATTTATGTTAATGTCTTGATCTTCGTCATAATTTATGGCCGTCACCAATGCTTTAACAATAGCAACATCTTCTTCACTAGTGTAGGGATTAACCATGGTGTTTTTGACTATTTTTTTGGATAAACAAAAGATGGTAATAAAGTTTGAAAGTAGAAAACTATGGTTTGGGTGAGAAAGAGATGAGATTAGAAAGGTCTTTTTATAGATCTTAAGGACCCAACGGCTAGTTCTTTAAAAAAAACTAGTCATTTAGAGACTCAGACATATTAGTCCAAGTCAATAATTAGCAATAATTGTTTCCGTTGAGAGATTCAACAAAATTACAGTTGGGTACCCTAGCCATGTAAATTACAGCTGGGTATCATTGTCATAAACCTTACGAAATTCGGAATGCTCGGATTACGAAATTAGGAATCTTCGGAATGCTTAGATTCCGAGCCATGAATATGGAGACCAGAACTTACGACTAAGACTTTTTACTGACACATCCGTAAACGGATGAGGTTTCAAGTTTTTGGTTCAATTAGGAAATTACGGCTCGATCTACACTGACCGAAACCTAGCCGTAAGTACCTATAATTTCTAAAAAAAATTGTTTATTCTATAAAAAAAAAAGCAAACAAAAAACACAATATACCGAATTAGTTGTTCATTTATATTGAGTGATTCTAAATACATAGCTTAACACATAATCACCACCCTTCCCCACATTTACTCATCCTCATCATCACTCATAAGTACACATGGGGCATTCCTCGATAATTCTAATGTTGTCCAAAGTTTAAAAAATTTATCGAACATATTACACCAAGCCTTGGGGATTGAGCCATCACAATCGTGTCCCCCCTTTAATGGAGGTAATTGAATTCCTTCTTTCATTTGGAGGCCGATAAAATGGTTTGTTTGAACATATGACATCACAACTTTTCTTGGTGAAAATTCTTCATCATAAGTATATCTTGTCGGTGCGAATATAAAACTATATCCATAGGAGATGTAATGATTGACGCAATGAAATGATTTGAAAAGCAGATGGATACATATTGGCATGTGAAAACACTGGGGGTACCAAAATACACCACCAATTTTTTCGTAGGCAATCTGTATGGACAAACTCAACAAAAATCCGAGAGTTAAAACTCAATCAAGGAAAGTGTCTAGAGTTATATTTATATCTCTTAAGATTAGAATGTTTACAGAATTGAATCCGTGAACCTAATCATAAAAAGAGTTCTTGGACGGTACCAAAGACCAATATCCAAGGATCAATCAAGTCTTATCCAACAAACAAGGTCGTACCTATCTACTATGATTGATCAACGCTCAACCTGTGATATTTTAATTATAAAGATAAACAATATAATGCGGAAAAATAAATAACACAGACACCAGAAATTTTGTTAACGAGGAAATCGCAATGCAGAAAACCCCCGGGACCTAGTCCAGATTGAACACCAAACTGTATTAAGCCGCTACAGACACTAGCCTACTACCAATTAACTTCGGTCTGGAATGTAGTTGAGCCCGAACTCAGTCTCCCATTGATTCAGGTATAGTCGCGCTCCTTACGCCCCTTGAATCCTAGTAGGACTCCGCAATTGATTCCCTTAGATAACGTCACACCATCTAAGAGTTGCTTCAACTCAATTGAAGACTTTAAACCAAATATGCCTCCCACAGATTAAGCTTATATAATTGATTTTTGATTTACGATCGAAATGGATGATCAAATCAAACTAACATCCAGGTGATAAAAATCGATAGCAACTTGACAAAAGTCTAGGTATCCTCAAAATCCGGACTTATGCAACCCAAAGTGCAGCATAGATTATTATTCACCTCACAAGTATAAAACTTGTGGAATCACAAGGTTAAGACGAAGAGAACTTTGTGATTTCTATCTATCTTGTTCAAGTGATAAATCAATAATCGAACAAGATCAGGATACTCAAGTTATCAAGATAAAAGATAACTGAACCTGGCTAAATGAATCCCAATGAAGTCTTTGATAGTCGCTAAACCTTAAAAGGGTTTCTGGAGAGGACGACTCTAGATACAACTAAGACACACCTAAAAGTAGTATCAGGATTCAAAGATCCCAGTTGCTAAGAGTTCCCCTTATATATATAGACATTCAAAGCCTAGGTTGCTTTGGGTTTAAGCTAAGATAACTTTGGAACCAAGCAAACAATATTCACTGTTAGATGAAAACTTTGAATCTTATTCACATAAACAAGATATACACTCTGGTTAGGTAAACCGTAACCGAACCGTGTATAAAGATTATGTCCAACATGGTTAGTCGAAACTAGCTGTTTGAACTTAAAAGCTTAACACACATTTCCATGAACACAAAGACATTGATCTTGAGTCACAATCATGTGATCAAACAAGTCTAGTGTATTATTGAGAATTGATCAAATGCAAATTATCGTAGAGAAATAATTTAATCGCAATTGAATTATAATCGACATAGTTTGTAAATGCACAAAGTACAAATACTTGAGTAGTTCGTGAATCGGATGAGTCAAGTTACGCGAACCGGTTTGCAAATTTATAAGCAAAACCGAGTTCCGGAGTTGACAGAACTTTTTCAGTTCACGTACCGGTTTGCAAACTTAGATGCAACACTAAGTTCCGGAGTTGACAGAACTTTTTCAGTTCACGTACCGGTTTGCAAACTTAAGACCTTTACCGGTTCCGGAGTTCATAGAACCTTTTCAGTTTGCGTACCGGTTTGGGTACTAAAATAGTTCTAGAACATATAACTGTGTTGGTTCGCATACCGGTTTGAGTACTTTAACCCGGTTCCCTTACCACAGTTCCAAAATGGTTTGTATACGAAAATACATACCTATCCGGATCACGAAACAAATAGATTTTCCCATGATGTGCGTACGAATATACGTATCACACAAATCTGAAAGTCGATATATAGCTACTCCGCTACGTGTACGAATACATGTAATACGGCTTCAGACATATAACAATTTTCTCAGTTTGTAAGACTGGTAACACTGTCTTGTATTCCGAATATAGTAGTTATATATATCTCTAAATCAATTCGAAATATTCCCAAATAACATCAATGACACATATCACTGTTCCAGGCTATTTTCGAATGATAAACTTGGATCATGATTTGGTTCCAAACAATAAATTGTTCTCCAACGAAATTGATCAAGTATGAACAAATGTTAATTAAGTTTAGTCATTATATTTCGAGAAAATCGTATATTAAATAATTAGTTCCCGACTCGAAATTCTTGTATATGCAATCCAGTCTAATTAGTTATGCGACAATCGTCTCAAGGATAGAAATGTGAATATAACTTGAGAAATAGGTGGATCAGTCTTCACTTAACTTTTGTTGATGAAGTTCTGCAAAAGCTTCAGTTGATATTTGCTTTCAAACGATAGAACGCAAATGATGACTGGTTCGTTTCTCAACTACCTTTATCCTAGACCGAGACTTAACTAATTGTAGACTAGAAATCAAGATATAATTTTGACAACTAAATTTGACAACAAGCTTGATATAGCAACACTTGTGAGTTTGACCGAGCAATGCTCTAATAGCATGCTCATCTAATAATCTCTTTTCAATCCAGTGTTTCCAATTAAATGTCGTTCAAATGCTTCGACCTCCCATTTAACATCGTCTCTGTTTTTTTCTCTTTCAAATCTCATCATTGGCTTGTAAAAATTGGGGAAACCACGTAGTTCAAGTAAACACTTTCGTCTTGCATAATTAATTCGATCTATATTAAAGGTGTTTTCCGTGGAAAAAGGTCCAAGTTGGTCCATGAATACATGGTAACCACAATGTCCAACACCCTCAACATCGTCGGTGGCATTTACGTACTCACGAATAAAATGCGGTAAATAGTGCATACAATTTTTATATATGATGTACATGGTCAGATAAATCTACCTTCCTCATTTTTAAGGGGTGATTTCATCAGACCTTTTGGCATACGAACTGTATCGTTCTCACCATTTGATAGAGTCAATTATGATGGTTCAACCATCAGTGTTTCTCCTTCAACATCAATTTTGCTTCTGGCTAATTTTTTGATACCAAATCTACTAACAAGTTTTCTTGTTGAACCTCCTTGGAATGGACAAATGTTTTTTTTTTAATTTTACTTCACTATCTCGGCTTGGCTCGCCTTTTTTTTTTCATTTACGTTTGTTTGTCGCCATACCTTTTCCATTAACATCCCCCTCCTCGTACAACCCATTCACATGTTCAAAACTCGAAAGATTTCTTTGATTTGAAGCATCCAACTGTGGTCCCTCTTGAACCACTCTCTTTGCTTCCACCCTCCCTTCTTTCCTTGTCGTTTTATTAGCAAGCCTACCCCTTTCCCTTTCCCTTAGTTGGTTCTAGAATTCTCTAGTGAAGGAACTCTTGAATTTCCGTAACTCATACAACCAAAGTTGTCTTTGTACCGGTAGTAAAGAAGCGTACTTCTAAAAAAGTTCTTTGTGTGTCTCGGTGTCACAAAACACTTCCCCGAGACCTTGATTAGGTATTGGATCGTTGAATGATCGTTGTTTACGAAATAGATCTATATCTTCGATTGGGATAAACTTTGATCCATACCTATCAATCATATGCTTACATGGGAGGCCCAGAGCTTACATATTGGGACAAATAAATCTAATTCCCTCGGGAATCATCTTGCTCTTCACATCATCCACTTCCTTCATAATCCTCTTAATTACCCAATGCGAAACATATTACTAATTCCTCAGAGCCAAAAGCTACCCAAATATTCGGTAGGATTTCTAGATCGGCTAAATTCAAAATCCCTTTTAATTCTATCGAGATCACGGTTGAAGTACTCTTTCATAGCTTCAAAAACAACAACAAAAATCCACCATCGCACCAGTTTAGCTTACCCTTGAACCGATAGTGAGATGACTCTACCGTACTTGTGGCTTGGTTGTCATAATGTTGATGTTAGTTTATCGCGCACTAACAAACTTTTCTTTGTGAGGATCCAACAATTATTTGTTCAAATACACTATAACCTCCCGGTTGGTAGCCCATTTTTCCAATAAAGTACGCTCCCTTTGAAAAAACTCTTCTTCCATGAGTGACCATGTTAATTTATCTCACTCCAATCTAAATTCCTCCCATTTCACCGTGGTTCCTTTGTCATCTTCCACAATTTTTTATTTCACTTATTGTTGTTTCTTTAACGGTATATTTTTAATCCTCTCCATCTCGGTTTTCTTTGGTGGCCAAATCACACTCTTGCAATTACTTTGCACATTGTTCCATATATGGAACATACAAAGAAGATGATGTGCGTCTGGAAAAGTATGTCATATCGCATACATCAATGCTTGCTTCTTATCCGTAATCATTATATACGTTAGGAGTACAACAATCTTGGTACACTAAATTAACCTTTTGTAATGCCCACATATAACTTTCTCTCGTCTCGTCTTTCAAAAGTAAAACCTAAAAATAAATGTCAACTTAGTAGATATTTGCCCAACAAAGTTCAATATCGGCATCTTATACGCGTTCGTTTTATATGTGCAATCCATAAAAAGAATTTGACGGAAGCAACTTGCCAATTGTACGAATGAGGAATGAGGAATGAAAAGATATTTCACTTATTTTTCCTCATTTAGGTCATATGTTACTGCGTATCTTTCATTCTCAAACAAAAAAAATAATTATTACGTAAATACTCTATCTATCATTTCTCAATTTTTCTCTTGCGTTATAGATGGTATTCAATTAAGATGAGCATTTTGGGTTTAATACCTTCACACAACTAAGGATATCAATAGGTCTTGTGTATTTTTGGTTCAACTTGTTTACTAGTTTTTTTTTTTGGGGGGGGGGGGGGGGGGGGGGG
>JAJJMB010017752.1:3627438-3653327 GCA_023531105.1 Papaver atlanticum | reverse complement strand
ATCAAATATCGGCATCCATCTCAATTTCATTGATGTTCTTCCAACCTCTTTGATGCTGCCAAATTGCTTCTCAAATGGAACCAAGTGTTCTATAAACCACTCTCCAAATTCACCGATTCGAACCTCCAGTTCACCAGCATATCAAGTATTAATCTGCTGCCAGTTCGTTCTCCAACCATGCAACACAACTGCAACCATCAGCAACCACCGGTCTCCAACTCCACTGGTCGTCTTCAGAAAACAACCACACTGACAAACCATTCAACGGACGCATTTCGACATCTTTGTGGCATCTCTTCATCGTTTGCATTCATCCCTTCTATTCGATATTCATTCCCTTCTTGCAGAATTATCACACAGCCAAAACCTTTTATCTTGATAAGACCGACATTACTTAGTTAAATGGGAAATGAAATTCCTTTCTCTTTTGATAAAATGCCACAAAGTTATGTGGTGTAGAGCTTGCCACGTCCACCATCTTTCCTTGACTCTTTAGTGGGTTTGAGGTGCTTGGGAAAATGAAGATATTTGGTTCACCAACTCTTGGTCCTGGGATGGCTTAAGTTGGTATTATAAAGACAGTTCATGTTTACTCCCATGCCGTGAGCTACAGTATTGGTGCTTTGCGTCCCAAACCCCTCTTTAGCTGGGAAGTTAGGCATTTATTCTCCAGGTGATCACAATTATTTGTATTTTCTATAAAAGCACTAAAATAGTGTTATTAGCCAAAATATAGAGTCCTAACTAATATAAATATGGGTATAAAATATAGCATTTACGTGCTTATCACTCGTCAATACCTGCTCTACGAAGGGTGGCTGCGTGACCAGGGTTGGAACGTATATAGGATGTCTAGTTCGGCATATCGGATGGGTTTTTGACTTAGAGCGAATATCGATAACAGGAAGATCGTAGTCGCCGCGGTGAATAGCCATCTGCGGCACCGATTTAAAAGCGAAGGCGTCCATGACTTCCGATTCGGGTTGCATGAGCCACCCAAGGGCATAAGGATAAGGTAAAACAGGAGGATTTAGAAGGCGAGGGACCAAGATATCATCAAGAGGAAAAACTGATAAGCACGTAAGTGTGACGCATTTTCACCCATAACTACATTATCTAGGACTCATTTTATTTCTAATAAAGTTATAAGTCTTTTCTAAGGAATAAGCTCTTGCGGCAAAATTGGCTCGAAAAGTGGTGTTTTACACCCCAGGATAGAGTACTAAAGGCACCCAAGAAATGCACCGGAAGCACCCACAAAATGTGTCGGAGGAACCCCGGAAAAATTACTATCTACGCCCAAAAATTACTATTTGCACCCTATAAGACAAGTGCTAAAGGGACACCCGTACAGGATTAGGGGGAGGACACCTTCTTCTCAAATTCAAAAAATGAATTTTGGCGGGAAAACGTTTCTCTTCACTGGCAGAATTTCGATCGGATGTTTGGACGTGATTTAGTGAGATTCAATCCCTTAAACTTAGTGGGTAGACGTGATATGACTATAGAAAGCTAGTATGGGTGATTTTATCGATCAAATTTGGCTGGATAACTTGGTTTAATCCAAACAGGGAGTTGGAGGAAAAACATGAGCTTGCACGAGTTGTGAGAAATTTAAACGTGTACTGCACGTGCTTGGAAGATTTAATCGATATCCTGGAGCGTGAAGAAGGTATAAAAGGAAAGAAAAACAGATACGTGAAAATCAAAATCAATGATAAAAATGGAAAAAAATATACCCGAATAAAAGAAGATTATTTGTAGTTAATGGAGGAGATTCAATGTCGAAATGATGTATAAATAGGTTCCTAGGATCACATAGAAAGGGTGTCTAGAGTTTGGGGTCGAGAGGAGAGTTCAGGAGGCGTGAATCAAGAGTTTTCATAACTCTGTTGTTGTTGCTGCTGCTGCTCGTGTAGAACAGGAAAACAGTGACGGTTTCTTCATCCATCGAAACGGTTTCTTCAACTAGTTGTAACAGTTTCTTCAACTGGTTTGCAACATTTATCTTCATTGTAACAGTTTCTTCATCCTCTTCTGCAACATTTATCTTCAGATTTGTAACGATTATCTTCATCATAACAGTTGAGAGTTGAAACAGTCGGTCTGTAACGCACCTGTGCTGTTGTAGATTTCCTGTTTCATTATTTTCTCTTCTTGTAAACACTTTTTGATCCATGAATACATATTTTGAGAGTGTTTTCGACATGATGAGTTAAACCCCAACACTGGGACGACGGAGGAGGCCGAACTTCATACATGGGTAAATTTATTTTATTCTTTTTTATGACTTTTGCACTAATATTAATTGAAATATGATTTTGATTAATTAGTTATTATTTTATTAGATGGGTCATGCTTGCTTAGATGTTTGATGTCCCATGCTTACGATTTATAACTAATGTTTTTAGAATCTACCTTGGAAAAAATAAGAGTCCATGTTTACATTTCTTGAGCTAAAATTGTTGAGAATAAATAATTGAACCTTATGTTATGAAGATTGGCCGAATCATTAGTTCCAGTACCTCTTGCACCATTTGTAATATTATTGTATATTTTTATTAAATTTAAAAACTCGAATCTTCACAAGTCTCAACAAACCTTTTACTACAACAAAGTTGAAATCACATCAAAAACACGCTTACCTCCGCGGAGCTCCCTCAGCTTCAGCGCGCGCTTTAGGTCGGGACCGCTAGTAAACTCTGCAAGTGTATATGACTTGCCGTTCACTGGAGGAGGTAAGAGGATTTCATCTTGTTCCAGGTACTCGGTCTCCTCAGAACCCCCGCTCATGGCTTCCTCAGACTCGCCAGATTCTTCAGACGAGCTGCTGGTGGAACTACTGGACATGGCGAGTGTATGTGTGTATTTAAAAGGAAGAAAGGGAGAAGAAAAATAAAGGGAAAATAAATCAATATGTCTATATATAGGGAGCCTCAAGGCCTGAACGTGGCGGTTATGCGAAGGGAATAGAAACTGTCAGAAACTTAAAAGAAGAGGTAAAGTTTACACGATACAAGAAGGTTAAACGTCGCCCATGATCATGGAGTCAATAAAGAGGGGAGGGGGGGGGGGTACTCAAAAATCCTATGACTATCGGGTTATTTTACAAATAACCCAATAGTCAGAGGACTAATGTTGATACATGAAAAATGGTACCCCTTAACGGGTTCAGGGTGCCCCTAGGAAGGGAGGTGAACCTAGTATGAGAAGTGGGAACTTGGGGACTGGGCCAAAGTCCAATAAGAAAATACCCATGAGATAAGAGGGATAAAGGAGGAATTAACAAATAAGGAAGAGGTTATATTAAGGAATGACATTAGGAGTAATTAAGGAGATCTAGGACATGTGTCATGATGTCATAAAAGGGGGGACTTTTTGGAAAGTCTATATAAAGAAGGACAAGGTACAATGAAAAGGCAACTCTCTCTCTTACTATTCTTGGTAAAGTGAGATCACTTGGTGTAACTAGGACGGGTAGAACCAAAACCGAATTTAACCCTTGTTCTCGAGCCCACTTCTTTGCATCTTCTTTATATTCTCATTCAAATTTGTTTGTGTAGTGATCACTTGTGTCCTCACTCAGTTGTTGAACAACTGGGGGTTGGTCTTCCATAACTTTAGCAACTAAGGGTTCATCTTTCATTGTAGTGTATGGTACAAGCTGCAAGTATAAAAATGTAGCAAAATATTAGTGGAAGAAAAACTCTAAATAACCTAAATACGACTAAGTGGACAGCCTAAATCCCAGCCATAAAAAAGGTTACGGCTTGGTCGACTAGTCAACCCCAACGGTAAATATCGGCTCTGTTTCCTAGTCGTAGGTGGTACTGTTTTTGATAGATGGCTAGGTACCTAAACCTACGACTAGGTAAACCAGACATAAAATGGAAAACGACAAGGTAGCCCAGCCGTAATAGAGTTTACGTCCAGGTAACCTGACCGGCGCCGACAATATTAAAACATTTAATATTCCCATTCAACGTGGGAAAGCTGGCCGTAAGTAAGTACTTATGCTCGGGATGCTTTTCCATTCCATCCGAAAGTCTATACTTACCTCTTGGAGTTCATGAAGATGTAACCGTAAAGCCTAGCCACGATCAGGAGTTAATTGACTTCCCAGTTGTAAATATGCCATATGAATGGAAACCTATGGTTTTTGGAAATGAAAAACGCAAACTTTTTGCAGTTAGAAGCTAAAAATTTCTAATTATAGTTAAATTAGAGGTATACCTCACTATGTTGAGCATTTGATTGTTCATGTTCTTCTTCTTCTTGGCTTGGTCCTTCGAAATCATAATAAAGATCATAAGTTTGATGAGTTTGAGATAAAAATTCTATTTTTTTTTTAAAAAACAGGCAAGATGTGATCATTGTTAATGGGGGTTAATATGTTATCGGATTTTGAAGATGAGGAATCGCCTACATCATAACTCTTATTTGAATCACTCATTTTGAAAAAAAAATAAAAAATCAAAAACTTCACATCCTTCTTCTTCTTCTAATTTTTTTTTAAATTTTCAAACACTAACTTAAACAAAATTGTTAAGCTAATTGAATACTAATCTTAGTTAGTTATATAAATCGATTTCATTAACACTAATTAAAACAAGGGCATATTTACCATCACAGAAAAATATTGGATGAGGGATTATGGAGTTTATTACTACATCACCCTTTTTGATCTTTTAGTCAGCACCAAAACCATTATCATGCGACTCTAGGGGTGAGCATTTGGCCCGTAATCCGTGGATTTAACCGGAGTCAACCGTATTTTTGTGGATGGATGTCCGGACCGTTCGTTAATGGGTTGGATGCGGATGAGGTTTTTGAAATCAAACGGATTATGGATTGGGCCCGGATGCAATCTTGAAAATTCATTGGACATCCATGCCCGTAAGATTAAGGGCACTTTTATAGTTTTTAAAAATACATATAGATAGTTTAGGAATTGTTAAGGTGTTTACTTGGAGTGTTGACCATGACACTCTTATATTTATACATATGTAAAATGTATAGGTTCTATAAGAAGTCATTTGTTGGCTTTATTTCTTCATTATAAATTTTAACTAAAACAAATCCATTGGATTATTGAATTTTAACTAAAACAAATCCATTGGATTATCCGTACCCAATCCGTTCATTCGCGCATTTATTATGCAAATCTGTTGGATGTTGGATTGGATACGAATGCCAAATTTGAAATCCATAATAAACTGGATTGGATACGGATGAGGTAAAAACCGGCCAATACCAGTCCATGCATGCTCACCCCTATGCAACCCTAATAATAAGTTCATGTTTGCCTTGGCCCTTGGTCATTTCTGGAGGGTTATACAAATAGACACTTGTTATTAATCTCTTAATACCAATCGTAATCGACGGTACACATCAATGGTCCGTATGAAACTTAACTAATCAATCAGACTCCACGAACACCACGATGTACAACTCCTCTTATATGATCCGTCCATTACTTCTAACTTTAATCAACGGTTTCTATATCGATCCGTATGAAGCATAACAAACCAATCAAGTTCCAGCAGATCTTTATATAAAAAACGCGAAGACTCTCCAAATCAAATCACAGCATCTCTCTCTCCCTAGAAAATTCTCTCTCTCACCCACTATTTTTTTTCAGTTTTCTTTCAAGCATTTTGTTTCTGTAATGGCACCCAAAGCAGAGAAAAAACCAGCAGAGAAGAAGCCAGCAGAAGAGAAGAAAGCAGAGAAAGCACCAGCAGAGAAGAAACCCAGAGCTGAGAAGAAATTGCCAAGCAAAGATGCTTCAACGGCAGATAAGAAGAAGAAGAAATCAAAGAAATCAGTTGAGACTTACAAGATCTACATCTTCAAAGTTTTAAAGCAAGTTCATCCTGATATTGGTATTTCAAGCAAAGCTATGGGTATCATGAACAGTTTCATTAATGATATCTTTGAGAAACTTGCTGCTGAATCGTCCAGATTAGCAAGGTATAACAAGAAACCAACTATTACTTCTCGAGAGATTCAAACCGCTGTTCGTCTTGTTCTTCCTGGTGAATTAGCCAAGCATGCTGTTTCTGAGGGTACTAAAGCAGTTACCAAATTTACTAGTTCTTAATCACCGTTTCTGTTTTTCTAGGTTTTAGAATTGGGGGTTTTTTTTGTTTCGATGGATGGTTTCAATCTAGGGGTTGAATTAGGGTTTCATATGTTAATACGTCAAATGTTATGAAAATTGTTCAATTTCAATTTCTAATCCAAATATCGTCTGTGAAATCAATTTATTCAATTGTCTAATTTCTGGAAATGAATCAAATGAAACCCGTTTATGAAATGTGATGATTTATCTGATTTACATTTGGAACATTAATGATGGCTTTGCTAATGCTTATAGTTTTCTCCTCAATTTTTTTCCTATAAATTGACACAACTAAAGAAAACCATAGAGTATTATAGATATCATTGGTTAGATTTTCTGCACTGGACTAGTGAATTGCTTGTGGCTTTGAGCTTATTTGGTATTACTAGATGAATACATGTTTAAAATGTGAATGCAGAAAGAAATGTTATTAGCAGTGGATAATTACTTCAGCTTAGAAATTATAAATGTAAATTTGAAGGTGTTCAGGTTTTTCTTATTATAGCTTATTCTTATGCCACCTTCCAACTTTAGATAATTTTGCAGCATTGAGGTTCAAGCTATGATACCAGCAAGGGGAACACAATCATAAACCTTAGAAAGGTTTTGTATGTTGATCTTTTTTGCAGCTCCTGTTCCTTGGCTCTTGTCTCTTGTCTCTTCTGGATGCTGTCACCAACAGAATGCAGTGGGTTGGACGAGATGGGGTGTTTCTGGGAGATTCAGAAAGCTCTATGAAAAAATGATTTGAAAGCATTCACATGGAACTTTGAACGATGGAATTGTAACTGGATGGAAAAATATTGAAACCTCTGTAAGTGGTCAGTTACTTGTTGGTAGTGTGGGATTGCTAGTTTTCTGGCTTGCGAGAAAGTAAACACTGAGACTTGCTGGATGACAGACAACACATGGTGTTTGTTGGTTAAGGTATTTTCTCATTTTACTGAACTTTTAATTTACCAGAGTTTTCTAATAATCAGGGGATTCATCTGCTTGAGCAGGTTAGTCACAGTTAGTGAAAGTGCAGAATTAGTTAAATATTCTATCTCTGATAGACATTCAGTTGTTGTGGATAGAAAAATTGCATGACACAGTCTTAGTGTCTTACACTCTGTGGTTTCTATGGCTCCAAATTTTTGAACCAATACTGTCAGTAGCAAAGCTTAGCATATCATATGGTAACCAAAATTGCAACCAGGCTAGATGGGGTTCAATTGATCATCATCACAATCCACATTAAACAAATGAATAACGTTAAAAAGGGATTTCGTTTTATTAGTTTTCAAATCAATGCTAAGATCTATTAATCCCTCTCGAGATCTTGGGATAAAGCTCAGAAGGGATCTTTGTTAGTAAACCATTTTTCTAGTTTATTCACTGCATTGAAATTCATCAAACCCATGTATCTTCGTTTATTCACTGCATTGGGATTCATCGAACCCATATATCTTCAGAATATAATGATGCAGAAAATTCAAACTCTAACCCATCTTACAGCATTATCAGATTCTTTATAAGTAAATGCAATTAAGAATGAATTTCAATTTCATGCTGCTTTAGTTGACCGGTTATGTCCACCTTACACTAATTCTTATCCCTGCTGCAGCATTCTGTGCTATAATCAACTATGACTGCCACGGGTAAAGGCAAGCAAGAAACACAACAAATGGAAAGTGCTTGGCATCTGGGGAGAGCTCGGCCTAAGGAATTCGGCATTGATCTCCTTACCGTTTTCTCTATTTTTCTTGTGCTGCTTTTATGAGGAACTGCCAAACTGTTCACCACCATTGTTCTTTATTAATCCTCCAAACCACCATCGAAATCACGCGTTGCTGTATAATTGACATCCTCAATCGAGAGAAATTCTGATAAGAAGCAGGCAACTTTTTGTTTCCATTACTTCTGTTAACATATATGTGGGTTGATTGAAGACTATCTCACAACCAGCATTCCTTCAATTAGTGTTCTTACCTCTGTTACTCATATTGTAAGCATCTTATTAAATGTCACAAAAGTTCCAAAAAGTAATCTTAGCTTTGCTGCAAAAATTCGATGGCCTATCACTGCCAATTCTTATGCAGAGCTTCATGTTAGCAGCTGTGCAGCATACCAATCAGGCCCCAGTAGCAAAATTTCCATAAAAGTATCGCCACTTGGCCTTCTAAGAATGGACTCAATTTTGGAATGTGACCAGTTCACCGCCAAAGAAATTCCCACATAGTCCTTTCCTTTTCCGACTCTGCCTTTGAGAACTCAGAGCCTATAAAAGCATCACTTCAGAAGTTAGAACCACCATAACTAATATCTCTCGAATTTTTCGAAACCCTTGCTTCAGCGAAACAAGTAAAGATTTGATTCGGAGATGTCTTCGACACTACTGGAAGTAACTAGGTCTAAACATGAGCAAGTAGAACGTTTTGAACGCTTGATCATCAAAGATTTTGAGAATGAACCAACTTCAGACCGTGAACGCCTCTTTCAGGATCATAGAGTTCGTAACATGATCGAAGCTATTACATCCTCCACAGAAAAGCTTATTGAGATTTACCAAGACAACGATAATGCCAGGAAGGATGAAATTGCTGAATTGGGAGGCCAAACTGCTGCCGGGACAGGAACCAAAGCTGCGTTGAGTGCCTTTTATGATGGGTTGAAGGAGATTCGTGAATATCACAAGCGCCATCCAAATTCTCATGCTTTGGAGGAGTCTGATCAGGAGCTACTACTGAAAGAACCGCATGTGGATTTTAGTGGCGAGGAAGGCCATGGACGGTACTTGGACTTGCATGAGCTTTACAACAGGTACATCAATTTGGATTCTGTACTTGATCAATCAAAAATAATAGAGTATTCTGCTTATCTGGATGTCTTCTCGCAACCAGATCAAATTCCATGTAAACTAAAGCTAACAAGGAAATATAGAGAGTATCTAGAGCATTTGCTGGAGTATCTGATATCTTTCTTTCGGCGAAAAGAACCATTGCAAGACCTTGATCGATTATTTTCAAAGGTAGAAACTGATTTTGAACATCTTTGGGAGGATGGCAAGAAGAGTAAGGGTCTGGAAAATGGGAACGGTGTTCCATCTCAGAATTCAATTGATCTCGGCTGCTACAGTACAGTGGATGAATTAGTAAAGGAAGTGGAGGGCAGTCGTGAAAAAGAACAAGAATTAAAAGAGGCATTGGCTGCTTTGGGATTGAAGTCAGGTGGCACTGTTCAACAACTTGCAGAGAGGCTTTTCCTGACGAAGTACACGCCTGTTAAACAATTGGACAAAAAGCACTTTGTGAATGGTGCCGCATCACAAGACACAGAGCTCAAGGAAATTTCCATGAAAGAGTTAAAGATGAAACGACTGTGTGAGATGCTCAAGGAGACTAACAAACTAAAGAAAATGTCCAGAGGAAACAGGAGTTGACAGCTGAAGAAAGGGGAAAAGAAATTGAAGAGGAAAAAAGGAAAGTGGAACAAGTTAACATAGAAAGTGACGATGAAGAAGAGCAGAAGATTTATAATCCTCTCAAGTTGCCAATGGGTTGGGATAATAAGCCTATTCCGTACTGGTTATATAGGCTTCATGGTCTTGGCCAGGAATTCAAGTGCGAAATCTGTGGGGATCTAAGTTTTTGGGGCCGCAGAGTCTTTGAACGACACTTCAATGAGCCGCTTCACCAGCGTGGTATGCGACGTCTTGGTATCCCCAACACCAAGAGCTTCAGAGAAATTATGTCGATTCAGGAAGCTAAGGCGCTGTGGGAAAAGATACAAGCACGGCAAAAGGAAAAGAAGCGGCGGCCAGACCTTGAAGAAGAGCACGAAGATAAGGAGGGTAACATCTATAACAAAAAGATATATACCGAACTACGACGCCAGGAGCTGATCATATGAAATTGCATACGGATACTCTCCAGTGAATTCAGTTTTTCATGAGAAACCATATGAAATTGCATCTTTCATTTTGTAGGTAGAGAACTCGAAAGAGAGATTGTGAGTTGTCAGTTATGTTTGCTGTGTTATTGTCATAAAGCTTAGGTTCTGAATAGACCTATTCAGCTCTTTGCAAGTATTATAATTTTGTTCGCTCCGATTAATGTTATGTGAATGTGTCGTTTGGGTTCTTCTGAGTCTCTCTTGAGCCCTGATGCGCAGATTTCTAGCCTGACTCCTTCCAATCGTTGCATCTTGAACACTTTGGCTACTCCAATGAACAAAAATAGAGTACCGAACATTCCCAATCAAATCCAACTCTCACGCTGCACATACAAATGAAAAAACACAAGTAAACCCTGTCAAGTACCCGTAATTTAGATTTGAAATGTGGGTATCAAAATCAAAAGAACAATAAATGTTTGAAATTAGAAGAAAAAGGGAACTTACTAGGTAACTCATGCTACGCTTGTTAAGAATTGCTCCCACCACAAGTAACAAGCTACCCATTAAGAATGGGATAGTTACACTACACAGAAGTCTGAACACTCAAGTATCAGCAAGCAAAACAAGTATATCCTCTCTGTCCATAAAAGCTTTCAAAGGCGTCTTGCAGCACTTTTAAAAGTGTCTTCAATCTAAAAATATGTACTGTTTTTAAAGAGTAAATAAAGAGCCACCTGTTACTCTACGTGCAACTTAGTTATGGCCAAGAAAAATATGTATGTACTGTTTTTAAGTTAGTCCATTGTCTACACTACACATTCAGCACAAACACCACTTGCCATTCACAGAGGGACTCTCTAACCTTTAAACGTTTTCATCACAAGTATTTCATAGAGAACTAATTAAGATAACAACGAACCAAATAAACTTAATACCAAATTGAATCAAATAAATTAATAAAGCTGCAAGATCATCCATCTTAAATCAAAAATAAAAACTGAAGTCAATAAATCAAAAATAAAAACTAAAGCCAATAATTATTTGCTTCTGAAAAGATAACAAACTAAGGGTCTAATAAAAAAGAAATAACTGCTGGATTACTTGTTGGTATATTGTCAAAAAGGTCTCCATCAAGACACCAGTTCTTATAACCCTTCAATACTTGTCTTAAGTTTCCTTCACCCTTCGTCGTTGCCAAAGATTTTAAAGATATAAAATTCTCTACGTGACTAGAAATGTAATAGCCATGACCATTACCCCAACGTATATCAGGATGTTTTACTTCGTTTAATTCTTGTGTATGCACATTGTAGATGTAGATAGCACAACCTTTCCGTTTGTCGTTCATCCTCCAAAACAGAATCACCTGGTTAGGAAAGTTCATAATACCGGTACCAGCAAGATTGCCGAACTCTTTTGGAAGAGCGAACTTAATAGTTTCCTTAACCCAAACGTGGTTAAGTGCGTCTTCCAATATACGCAGCACAACCTTACCTTCATAGGGATCGATTTTCTCCATCTCCATACTTGAATAACATAAACATCCTTTGTACTCCATTGGATACAAGTCACCGTTATTATACTTTGAAACAAATTCTTTATCATCTGAAAGTTTAATTTTTCTAAAACACTCAGTATGGAGATCGAATGATACCAAAGTGAAACGTTTATATCTTTCTTCTTCTGCTTCATCTTTTACCATCTCGTAAAAGAGACTTCCATTACAAGAGATGGATGGTATGCATCTACTGCTAGTAGCTAGAATATAATTTGTTGGACATTGTTTTGGCCATGGGTTAGTAATCTTCCTCCATGGTTTAGTACTACCTAGTGCAAAGATGTAATATTCATATTCATCTTTAAATTTCACAATACACATCACCTTAAATTCGTTGCTCAAAAGATCGTATCCAAATCGAAATCCGTGGATACTAGGCTCATCTACCATACTCTTGCATTGAATGCGGGAGATAAGCATTAACTTCTCAAGCCTGCTTGGATTATGAATTTCAAGTGAAAAATAAACCCATTCACCATCATAGTAATGTCCACCTACGTGCCTATAACAAGATAAACCATCATAATTCCCATACTCTCCAAGATTGTCTTGGTATTCGGTTTTTTGATATCTAATGAGCTTGTGAGTATTAGACGGTATCTCCAAATAGTACAATTTCTTCTTGTTATTGGTTTTGAAAGTAAACATGAGAATTGGCTTTTTTTGAGATTCAATAAAGTGAATTTGTTGAACTGTTTATGTTTGTTGATCAAGGTAAACCATAACTTATTTACACAACTGGATCTAATCAAAGGTTTAGCAGGTAATTTGCAGAGAATTTGTGTAAGTGTGTCTTGATGAATACCATCAAAAACACTAAACTTAACCGTATCGCCCATGTTCTTTCGTTTGATGAAAAAAAAAAATCTCTAATAATAATAATAAGAAAAAGATTAAGCAGAAGACAAACCGATTATAACAAGCTGCGCAGAGGAGGTTTACGGGGGAGGTAGGTGTAGTGTGCGGAGTCTCCTTGCTCTTAGCTCTGTGTGCTTTGGAATTAGTCGGCTTAGGGTTTAGTCAAATTTCTGAGATATACTATATAAATATATATGAACGATTTCCAAATCTTACCATATTTCTTGGATGTCCTAATTTTAATTGTATTTCCTAATTTAGCTGTATTTCTTAATCCTAACCGAAAAGTCAGGTCCGTAACCAAAAAACTGGCTACCCACCAAAAGTTTGAGTCAAGTGAAAAATAAATAAATACTCTTTCCGTTTCATTTTAGATGATATTTTTGGAGTCTTCATGCAGTTTAAGAAATGTAGAAAGATATGAAGATTTTCCATCTATACCCTTGAGAAAAGTTTTCAAATATTAAATGCTATTAATACATTTAAAAATAAACTTATAGTTCCAAGATAAAATGTCAGGGTGTTATTGGTAGTTTTGTGGAAAAATATGAAAACTTTCAAGTATTATGGAACAAAAAAATAACCCTAAAACATCATTTAAAATGGAACGGAAGGAGTAATTATTATGACGTTGGCCGTGATATTTTGACCACTGGCAAAATATCTCGACTTCACCTGTTGGTGATTCAACCTGTTTGCAGCACTGGAGCACAGTAAAAAGAGCCTTCTAAATGGATTTTGAATTGAATTACCTCTATAGATCTCAAGAAAGTTTCCAAATGAGCAGGATATAAGCGTTAATATTTGTAGCCAATCATCATCTATACCAATGGATATCATAATGCTGCGGTCACAGACATACCCCGAGCAAGGTGGTCTGTTATTTTTTTCTTTCTTTTTTTGATTAGGTGGAAAAAACACCTCTACAAAAAGGGAAAACAGCTAGAATTCTGGTTGAATCAAGTAAAGGAGATGCATATACGTTGCGAGTGGGGTCTGCAATGTGTGAATTGGCACGACTCCATATCAGAGAAATGATCGAAACCAGATGAAGAGCTATCTGTTATGGCGGATGCAGCTTCCGTATACCCCACGTGCAACTTAGCCATGGCCAAGGGAAATGTGTTTTGTTGTTAGAGCAAGTCTTATGGTGGAATCCAACCTATTCCAAGTGTAGAAAAACTGTGGAATGTCAAATTTAGTGGCTTCCAAGTTTGGGTCTTCTAAAGTTTTTCCAAGCCATGTTCCATGATTTCGTGAGATGGTCCGTGGAATCCATGGAAGCGCTAATCAGATTAGGGTAAAACGCTATTCAGAATAGTGCGCTAGAAGACGGAAACGCCAGTAAAAATAGCGCCCAACGCTAATCTAAATAGCGTAAAACGATATTCAGAATAGAGCTTTTTTTTCATCCGTAGATTTAAAACGAGCCGTTGAAAATCTAATGGCCGAGGAAAAAGCGCTTATCTTAATAGCGTAAAGCGCTGTTCTGATTGGTGTAAAGCGCTATTCTGCATAGCGTTTTTCTGACGCTATTCTTATTAGCGTAAAACGCTATTTTGATTACCGTTTCTACAATACCACCACTACACTTGACCTTCCATGAACTATTCAAAATGCTGAGGTGACAATTCACTTGACTAGTCCAAGGTGTACACATCTATGCATTCCCCTGAAAGCTGAAACGAATCGACCAAATCTAACCTAACTCTTTCTACAGCCAGAAACACTCCGTTTTCCATCACTATTCCTCAAACCATAATAAATCTCTGGTTCTCTATATCCTCAACTTACTTTCACTAAAGGAGTTTTGATGGAATTTTTCAACAGTCTTCCGGTGGATATTACATCATACTACACCAAATTCAGGTTTTAGCAACTCAGATTCGCAACAGAAATGTAGCTGTTGCGAATTTTCAGTTGCGAATTTCGCAACTGCTGATGCTCAGTTGCTACTCGCAACTGTTTTTCTTTCACGCATGCTAGTTATGTGTGTGGCAGCAAACACTTTTTTGACTAATTCCGCCCAAAAGAGTGAATTGGTTGGAAGGAAGAGATAGATTTGCACCCATTCTCCCCCTATCGGGTTTATCCTTAAAGAACATTTTACTCTAGCAAATATTAAGAACCACAAACTCGTTTCTCTTTCTCAAACCAGATCTGGAGAAAAAATTGGTCTCACTCTCCCGCCATTGAGACCAGAGCAGGTAAAGTTACTTGTGTAAATCGATTAATGATGTTATTTCTTTGTGTATTTTGGTAGGTTGATTTTATGTTTCTTATAATACTGTAGGTGGAAGATTCAATATGAGGTTTAGGTCATCTTTCACAAGGAGTTACTGCAGCTGCTATTGCTAATAATAAACCAGGTATGGCCCTCTTCTTTATCTAGTTTTCTGTTTTGTGTTTGATTTTAGGTCGGTTTAGCAACTGTGAGAATTGGGTTTCTTTTAATTTTCGAATTTGAATGAGTATGCAACTGAGTAATAAAGATAAACAACATGGAATTGTAAATCTGTCATTTTCAGCCTCTGAAGGTGTTGGGGTATGATTTACTGGAAGTTTTTTTGATTGATTTTTTTTGTTTTTGGAGATTTTATGTTTGATTTTTTTTTTTAATTTGGATCTTGAAGTGTGATATTTTGGCAGATTACTTTAGGCTTCATTCACATGAAGACTATATTCATTCATAGTATACTTATACATCCGATTTTCTAGGCAAACCTTGTTTTAATTTTTGGTTCGTTTGTTTGTTAATTCATTATCTCATTTACTCTCATTTGCTTACATCAAATTCTCTGATCATCTGTGCATTTGGTGTTTGTTCTCGAGTCGTATAATCATTATTTGTTATCGCCCTTTTATAGGGCAATTTTTTTTTTTAATTCTTGATCGTTTTAGTGAATCTTGGTTCTAGTTTTGATGAAAATTTGATACTAGAGGAACTTGTTTTTGCTAATTCCTTGTTTTTGCAGAAATTATTATCAAATAACCCTAGATTGGATACCCTTAGCTTTTAGCTGCTCTATTTGATTTTGACCATTATGAGTGATTCTTACTTGTGCAAATCGTTTATCGCTTTCTAGATTTTTTTTAGTGGAGTATTGCATGCCTTTTCACCTAATCCACCGATTCATGGCTTTTCTGCTGCTGTTGTTAAACTTATTGAAAGATGTATTTTTCTTTGTGAGAGTGATTATCGTTGTATTATTATGCAACTGTGTTTTTTTATTCCATGATTCTCAATCTACTTTATGGGTGTTTTCAGGAAGATTTTTATTGGTGGTCTAGCGACGGAGACTACTCCTTGTAAGTTCTAAGATTTTTTCCCTCAATTTTCTTGTTACTGCTTCCCGTTGGTTTTGTTCTCACGTTGTTTTTTTCTCTTTTTGTGCTCAATGCAGTTTAGTTTACCAAGCATTTCGGTAAATATGGAGAAATCACAGACCCTGTGATAATGAAAAATCGAATAAGTGGGCAGCCCCGTGGATTCGATTTTATGACTTATGCAGATACTTCTGTGGTTGACAGAGTTATCGAAGATACTCATGTTATTAATGGGAAACAAGTATGATTCGGATCTATGTGTGGTTTTTGAGTATAATTGATTCCTTATGTGTTATGCCGAAGCCTTACAGCAATTTAGGATATTAACTTTTTTTTGTCCCTTCTTCTGCAGGTTGAAATCAAGCAGACCATACCTAAGGAACCATTGGATCCAAGGATTTCAAGACCAAAAAGATCTTCGTGGGCGGCATTCCTACTAGCGTAAATGAAGGTGGTTCTTTGTTAAAATGTGCTCAGTTTTTTCGTACATACCCCGAGTCAGCGTGGTTCTCCATTACCATTAGCGTCACCTTTTTGATATTGATTTTTTCTTCAAATGTGCCAGATGAATTTAGTGGGTTTTTCTCTAAGTTTGGAGAGGTCAAGGAACATAAAATCATGCGGGACCATGCAAGCACTCGTTCTCGGGTTTTGGGTTCATTACATTTGATAGTGAGGAATCTGTCGATAGCATCCTGTCTCAAGGGAACAAGATCGAATTTGCTGGAGCTCAGGTTAGTTTAGAGCCTACTAGGAAAATTCCGCAAATTGGTAGCATAGTTTTTCTATTTACCAAAATATTAAGTTTTTTGCTTTTTTCTCACCTGTCTCAAATGTTTGGCACTTCCAATTCTGAATCCTTTATAATAAAATATGATAAAACAAGAAGTTATATTCACACCTTATATCCAAAGATTGGGGAATCTTTGTTGATGCTAGCTGTTGATAGGATATTTAGTTTTTTTTAGCTGATGGTGGGTGGTAGTCATGGAAGCTATCTGCTTTTACTTTGTTGGTCACTCATAGTTTTTTGGCGTGGTGAGTATTTCTTGTATAAGGTATAAGAGGCGTGTATGGATCTCGCAGTCTAGGTTAATGTTTATGTTTTGTTGTAGGTGGAGATCAAGAAAGAAAAACTCAAAAAATCTAACCCGCCATTGGCACCACCCAGGCGTTTTTCCAATTCTAGGCCCAGTACTTATGGTGGTTCTGGTGCTGGTGCATTTGGGGATAATGAAATTTTAAAAAAATTCCATCCATAATTTAGTGCTGTGATTCTAATTTGCTGGTGCATTTTTTTGGTTCGTTTTTTCTTCCTGCAATATAAGTCCGTGGAACTAACTCTCTTTGCACAGATGATTGCTCTTGGTCCACTTTTATGCTGTATACGTTAGATTGCCTTAAAAAGTACATCATGACTGTATATCTTTTAGGTCAACAGATGAAATGACTTTCTTTTCTTAGTTGGTTTTTGTATGTTAAAAATCTTAAAAGAAAATCTTAAAATGATCTTATTTGATAGGGAAATAAGTGAGGTTAGGTGAAGCAAAAAAGGTTAACTTTTCCTTGCGGGAATGCACCTTTGGTTCTTTTCATTTTCCTTTTGGTGTAAATCTGATTGTTGATTTGGCAACCATGGTAGGCTGTCCATAAATAACAAATCAAAAATAAGTTGTTTTCAAGATCCTGGCGTTCCCGTTGATTCTGGGCAAACAAAAGACCCTCTATTGACTTAAGTTCCAATAAACTCTCTCTAATCAGTTTTTTATTCTTGAGGCGCATATACAGGATTATGCTACTATTAAATATTCCATGTACTGTAGGTATAGGTGAAAACAAACAAAAGCACTTGTGCTTGGATTCTTTTTAATGTTCACGTTAAACACATGTCTTCGTTGTTTATTCAAAAACTGATTATTCTGTATATTCAGGCTGCGTCGATCACTATTGCGAGCCGCCAAGTTTACATCGAGGAAAAGAGAACCACAACAAGAGGCAAGTGAACTAATTCAACAATTTTTTTTTTGTCTATATACGTGGGTTAGCGTTTATGAAAAAACTATCTTAACCTGTTACATTGTAATATCCGACTAAGACCCCTACTTGTTATTGCAGTTGGTGGCAGAGGCCGTGGCAATTTCAGTGGAAGGGATGGGTTCATAAATAATGATTTCAGGGGTGGTCGTGGCAATTTCAGTGGCGGACGAGGAAGTGATTTTGGAAACCGTGGTGACTATTCAGCACAACATGATCCATCTGGAGGATGTGGCTAAAGCTACCAACCAGTGGAGCAGAATGGGAATGGAAAAGTTGCAGGTGGTTGTCAAGGTGATTCTAACATCTACTGGGTATGTTATTTTTTGTTACTTGGTTTAATTACTTGAGGTGCTTACCAATATTCCTATTCATGTTAATTGGTTGGTTACAGATTGTTAGACCTCAACCTGATACATCTGCCATACAAGGTGATTTTTTGGCAAATAAGGGTTCCCATGAAATGAATAGAAAGTGTTCATCAATATTTTGTCATCTCCCATTGGTGTTCCAGTTTTTTCAGTGTTTTCTTATTGATTTTTTGATTCTACAACTATGATTGAAGTTCAATCTTCGCTTCCTGTTTAGTGTGTTATGGCAGTAACACTCTGTTTATATAATCATAGACTTATGATGTTGACCTTTACTTTACTTTCTACAAGGTACATAAGCATCAAGAATTAAGGGCAATGAAGGTCATGTGCTAGTAGCCAGCTGAGGGTATAGCAACCCCTGGTAAGTCATGTTTTCTTTTCCATTATCTATGTTGGATATATTCATGTATGGATGTACCATTAAATTCTTAAGAACCTGTGGAAACAAGTTAACCAAAATTACTTTGTGTGAGGTAAAGAAAAGAAACGAAGATTTTTTCAGTTAACGGCAAGTATTGTTTTCCTTAACCGCTACATAGACTCTCTGGACTTGTTTAAGGTATGTTTATTTTACACAATGTGTAGATGTTGACATAAACATATTTGTTTACCTTTTTTGTAATTATTTTTATCATAATCAAAAATTAAACTTTGTCCTACTGTCTACTTGTTTAAGAGGGTATTACTAGTGTATCCTAATTTTCCTGCTGTTGTAAGGCTTGGAATAGGTCAAGAGATTCAAAGATTTTTATAATCCTTTGATCTTCAGTTAGATCTCACTATTGTAGTCATAACACTTTGCATTGTCTTTATGTTGCGGATGATGTACCATTTTATATCTGGTGGAAACATTTTACTTATGGTGGAAGCTCGTACTAATAAGTGGATATTGGTTTGCTTTCAGGATTCTGGTAGGAGAAGAAGAAGTTGCTGACACAACTTAGACCCGTTGAATGTTGTTCTTCTATGATGCCATTGTTCGTTAGTATGCATCTAATCAATGCTATTTTTCTCCTTCCTGATGCATCTTTGAACAACTTGGTAATTTTTAATATTCTTGGCATACTTGGCATAATGAAAATTGATATCTTTTTGTGTTAAAACAATTCCCATTGAGGTATCTTGAACAATATGTTTAACCTTCCTTTGCGCAACAGATGCCTACACAGGTAAAAACTTATGGTAATGTGCGTGTGTTTTATCGTTTCAAGGTATATTATCCCCTCTCGTATCCACAATTTAATTTTGTTTATTGGAAAGATGATTCTACTGTATTTGTGTGTGGTTTTAGTCTTACTGAGTTCTTTTGGGTTGCAAAATGCAATGCAAGGGTTTACAGAGAAGATTGTGCAGATGATGAAGGGTGAAAAGCTATTTCAATCTCAGGGTGGCCCAATTATACTCTCTCAGGTTGGTTCTTTCCCTTGTACAATGTTTGATTTCATACGATGGCGTTGTTGCGTATCTAATATTATGGTTTGTATTTGTGTTGCAGGGATTATCGCGTCACGCAGAGGAGTTGAACATGCAAAGCATTGATATCAGGTGCTTGTTTTAGGTTACAAATAGGAGTTTCTTATAGAAATTTAGGTTGTCACATAACTCAGAAATTTGTATCTTAGGCACTCACCATGTGTAGATGAACATACAGTTGTTAGAGTTTGAAACTAAACTAAGTTAAGAATCTTACTGAAATATAGAGTAACTCATATGTATACCACCATATGTAGATGAACAGATAGTTGTTTCCTTCTCTTCTTTTGTAAATTTCTTAAATGTTGTTCTCATGTATCATTGAACATATCAATATCAATATAAGTGGCGCAAAATATGATTGATTGATGGACAAATTTAATCACATGGTTATGGGTAGTTGCAGGATAAAATGGAATGGGGGTCGGAATTTTTTGACCAGGTCAATAAAGACTGACTTCTTTTTTTGCTGTTGCAAAAAATTAGCAACAGCTGAAATCTGTTGCTAATTTTTTTACCGCAACTTTTTTTGGTCAATCTCTGTTGACTTAGTCAATAATTCGCAACTAATAGTAAAAATTTCGCAACTGCTATATAGCTGTTGCTAATTTTTGTGTCGCAACAGCTGGAAACTGTTTCGAAAACAGTTGCGACTCGAAATTAGCAACAGATACATTTCCGTTGCGAAAATTCGAGTGCCCCCCTTCGCAACAGCTGAGTGCAGTTGCGACCCCGATTCGCAACAGCGGGAGTCTGTTGCAAAACTCCATTTTTTGGTGTAGTATTAGACATATTGGCTCGTGTACCAGCTGAACAAGTTCTTGAATGCAAATCAGTGTGTAAAACTTGGATAAGTCTCGTTTCTCAACCATCATTCTCTCGGATGCACTTAAATCGTCTTAATCATGATTTTTCCGTTAAGTTAGGTTTTATTGCTTTAACTATGGATAGTAGGAGAGTTGAAGATTTCTACTATTTTGAATATAATGAGAATAATGAGTCAACACCACTCGTTCAGAGAATTAGAAGGATTAATTTTACCCCTCCATTTGAGGATACTATATTTCTTAATTCCTGTAATGGTCTGATCTGTCTTTCTCAAGGAGGATCTGTTTGTATTTATAACCCAATCACCAGAGAATATGTTGTGCTTCAGAAATCAAGACAGATTGTGACAATGATCAGTATATTAATAAGTTATTCCAATTTGGCTGGGTTTCTTTCACTAATGAGTACAAAGTTGTAGGAATACATGTGCTGAAGACCGAGTTTGTACAAGTCCATATAAACACTCTAGGCAGTGGTGGCAATGGATGGAGGAACCTTGGGAAGTTTAATCCTCAATTTGACATACGTACTTGGGAACAAGGTCTTTTTGCCAATGGAGCTCTTTACTGGATGGGCTGCAAATTGGAAATGATTGTCACATTCGATTTAGCTGAGGAAAAGTTCCGTGAACATCTTTCACCACCTCCTTTGCCACCAGACAATGATTGGTTGGATAATGGTTTAGGGGTTTTGGATGGCTTTTTGTCTTTTCGTGTTAGTCTATATATTGATAAAGCCGAATATTTTGACATATGGCTATTGAAAAACAAGAATGATATTCATGAGAAGAAAGAGGGAGAGGAATATCAGTCATTGGGTTGGAGTAAAGAGTTTAGGGTTGACGCCGCCGAATTATTAGCCATTACGAAGAGTGATGGTGTTTTAACTTATGAAGATGACTATCTTGACATTTACGACACAAAAACTTCAACCTCGAAAAGGCTTATGATGTTTAAGAATTGGATTCTTAAAGTATTACCTCACAAGAACACCTTAGTTTCGTTGAAAGAATTAGGGGAAGAACATATAAGAACAATGGAGTCGGTTGACATTGAGGAGACAAGATCCTTTCAAGCAGCTACAGGAGAATGCAAACTCTGAATACATGTACTCATAAACTGGTAATCTTTATTGAGTTTTTTGAGTAATATTTATATCATACTATACTTAATGAGTTTCATTTTGAACTTGGATATGGTGTAACCTTTGCACCTGAATCCCTGATGCTATTGGCATTGTCTTGGTGAGTCATATATTTTAAGTTATGTTTATCCTACATCATCAGTCCAACTTTACAGTTGTATATGTTATTTTGGGTTAAGCTATATTGCTTTGTTAATTGTCCATTTTATTAGTGACCCAACCTTATTTCGTTGGAAGACTGTGATGCATATGTTAGTGACTTATTTTCGTTTACCCTAAAGTGAGAGCTTTTGCAGTAGTAGGTATTACTTACTTAACATTATCTGATTGATAATTTTAAGGATCCAAATTCACTATTTCATAATTTTGTTTAGTGTTTTGATACTGCTTAGGTTATTGTTGTAATGACTAGTGTCATTCCTTAATGTGATAGTGATGAGTCAGTGAGCTTCAAAAACATGGAAACTGAGAAATTGAAGCTCAACTACACTTGTTTGATTTTCTGGTTCTTGGAAGTGCAAACTTCTTATATTTGGCTACTGAGAAGAGCAAAGAGCAAAGCTCGCTTATTGCACCAAAAGGTCAAAGCTCATAAATCCCATTGTAGAGCCAACAATTTTTTTTTTCTCCGAAACCTTCAGTGAACTGGATGCTTCTGCGGCTAAGCTTCAGAAAGCTTATAGTGTTACCGGACTCGGAGAAATCTAGCAGATTGTGCAGCTGTAGCGGAGAAGCTTCGGTAAGCAGTTAACATCACTAATACCTTAAGCAATTATCATTTTTAGGATTTTTATGCTGATATCTTTCTTCAACATCGAGAAACCAGAAACCGCTGTTGACGATTGGCGCGGGCAAGGACAAGTGCTACCAAGGACCAAGGTACTCCTCACTTGACTAACAATAATTCATAGTTGCAAAGAGCTTTCTTTTGGACTTGGTTTCCTAACTGATCATTTGGAATCAATTTTGGTCAAAAGAGGTTCCTTTCTTTCTGTGACAGGCTCGGTTGTTTAATCTTGTGGCTTACGTTCTTGCCCTTTTGCAAATCATGCTTCCGTTCCTTTTCGATATAATTCCAAATTTCAGAAAATCAGTTCTGGTCAAAGAGTCACATAAACATCACTGTACTTTTCATATTCCTTCCCATTGTTGCTGCATACAGTAAATAATTTATTGGTGTGAAAATTAGAGATCTACTTGTTTGCGGCAGTTAGGCAGAAATCTATGTGAATATTTCACTCCACGTTGATATACAAACTGGTTCTTCCTATAACAACTCACTAGTTAAGCGACTAGGACTAAATTTAATGTCTCACACTCACACTCTCACTCCACTAATTTTTTTTTCAGCCTACACCATGGATTCATCTCTGCTAGTGTCTGTAAAAAGGCGCAGAAATGGCTTATAATTTAACGCACTAGAAACATGCCGTTCTGGGACAGTAGCTAGGGCCCTGCGCATTGGCATGCCTGAAAGCTTTGCAACTACGTAGTTCATGTAAGTCAATCTGCCGAAGATTACCAATAGTTAAAGCAGTAATTTCAATTGTTGCATACTTCCTACCTATCAAAGAACAACAGCATTATTTGTGTTTTTTCTTCCCGTTTAGTCAGATTGCTGAGATCAAAAGTAAGTATATTTCTGCTTTAATTGGTTTTAATGCAGTTATACGAATAAATTGTTATGTGAATTTCGGGAGAATTGACCCTAAGAAGCTTTTCATGTGAGTTGGATGGTATGTAGTAGTAATAATCGAAGGGAATTACAGTACCTCGTCCTCGTGTCAGAACTGAGGGACCCTCTACGCGCCAGTCTTATGCAAGTGACAAGATAAAAATACACTAATTTCAGCAGCATAACCTGGCGACATGTAATTTCCTTCTGTTCATAAGTGTATAATGACCACTTTTTTATTCTGAATGCTGCTAGGTGCAGGAGATTCAAGAGCTGGCAGAAAAATGCCATTACAAGTTTTATGAACAAACAGAATATAAATATTGGCAAACCAAGCGACTTCAGTTGATGTTCCTGGATCCGCATTATAGGAGATACTAGCGTTTTTAATTGCTCTTCAAAATTTCAAACCAAGGTCACTAGTTACGTCTTGGTGACTCTTACACTGGTGTGTTTGTGTCTAATGTTTACCTTTTAGTGTTTGGCTAAAAATTATATCTCAGTGACTATGCAAGTCTCGAACCTGCGACCTTCTAAAGGTAATTATATGTTTCTCTCTCCCCTTATTCAGAGATATCTAGACCCTCATTTCATTTCTTAGTCCCACACCGACTATATTGGGAAACAGACTGTGGTTTATAGGAAGTGAAATTGGGATACTGGACACGACCTTACTTGAACAGGATCTGTTCTATAGGCTTGTACCTCTGTATCCTTGAGTTCTAAAGGAGACAAGAACCACAGTCTGGTTGATGAAACAGGACCGCGCGATCAGAGCGTGATTAATGGTCACAGGCCTATGATCTAGGCCTTGCGGCTGTAGATGATCGTTCTCAGCTTGGCTTTGGCCTTCTGTGATGATCGTGCGGTTGTCTGACAGACACCAAAATCTTTTTGTTGGGTTCAGCTGATGATGGGTAGTGATAATTTCTTTTTGTTGGACTCAGCTGAAGATGGGTAGTATAATTTGTTAACTGCCAGAAACCAGTGCTGCAACATCACAGGCAAATCCGCGGATTGCTTCTGGTTGAAGCTTTTGAAGAAAATCGCCCAGGAGCGTAATCTAATTCCTGAATTTGAGGTAACTATAAGAAGTCATATGTTTATGATTTTGAAATTTTTACCTTCAGTTGTTGAGTCCTTGCACTTACTATGAGATTAACTTTACATGTCCGGAATTGGGTTACAGCTCAGTTTCTTTACTCTTTCTAGATTTCGTTCCTGTTTTAAAGTTACATCAGTTGTGTAGTTTAATCTTCATTCTTGGTAACCGATGCAGATGTAACGAGAAAAAGAAGGTACTTCTTGGGATAGGAGGTGGACATTATGTACCCAGACATATGGACATTGTTCTGTAAGCTTTATATACACAAGCTGCCTTTATATAGCTAAACACTTTTAACACCAGAGTGGATTGAGAAATAAAATTGAACTCTCACATTAGTGATGTTGCTCAATAGAAAAATCCTTTAAATGAACTATTTGCTTTCTCTTCACATTTAGGAACTTATTTCTAATTAACTAGGGTAAGAATACTGAATTCCGACGCCATTGAAAATTTTCAGGAAAGAGGGCAGTGTTTGGGAAGGACACCTGCTATCTTGATAGTGGTTGCCAACGGTAGATCCAAAGCAAACAATTGAAGGAAAAGAGGTAAATGGTATTGGTAGAACTTGGAAACAAGCCATTAAAATCTCTTACGATGCTACTTGTTGAGCTTTCCCTGGTGGAGAAATTCTGGCCCATCTAGATCAAAAGTAAGTGTCTGTCTGCTTTAATTTGGTTTTATTGCAGTTATAAGAATAGATTGCTATGTGAATTTCTGGAGAATGGACCTTAGGAAGCTTTCCATGCTAGTTGGATGGTATGTAGTAGTAATAATCAAAGGGAATTACAGTACCTTGCATCAGTCTTATTCAAGTGACAAGATTAAAAAAAAAAAAACACACGCTAATTTCAGCAGCTTAACATGGCTAGCTGCGTGACATGTTGTTTCCTTTTGTTCATAAGTGTAAAATGACCACTTTTTTATTCTGAATGTGGGGTGCAGGAGTTTCAAGAGCTGGCAGAAAAATGCCATTACAAGTTTCTTGAACGAACAGAGTATAAAGATTGGCAAACCAAGTGACTTCAGTTGTTATTCCTGGATTTGCATTACAGGAAATAGTTGCATTTTTTAATTGCTATTTTATAATTCCCTTCATAGCTGTAGCTTCTTCAACTTTTCAAACTAAGGTCACTGGTTACATCTTGGTTACTTTTATGCTGGTGTGGTTTTATTGCAGTGACTATGCAAGTCTCGAATCTGCGACCTTCTAAAGGTAATTATGGTTCTCTCTCCCCTTATTCAGAGATATCTAGAGTCTAGACCCTCATTTCATTTCTTAGTCCCACACCGCCTATACTGGGAAACAGACCGTGGTTTATATTTAGTGAAATTTGGAAACTGGACACGACCTTACTTGAACAGGATCTGTTCTATAGGCTCGTACCTCTGTATCCTTGAGTTCTAAGGAGACAGGAACCACAGTCTGGTTGATGAAATAGGACCGCACGGTCAGAGCGTGATTAATGGTCACAGGCCTATGATGTAGGCCTTGTGGCTGTAGATGATCGTTC
>JAJJMB010017752.1:3583024-3627428 GCA_023531105.1 Papaver atlanticum | reverse complement strand
GGGTTCGATGATGGGTAGTGATAATTTGTTCACTGGCAGCATTTTGGAGTGTTCTGCGTGTTTACTTTTCTTTTGATGGCCGAGCATTAAAGTTCTATAATAAACTAGATTTATTGAATGGTGAGCATGTGTATAGCTGCTTGCGTTTGATGTATACAAAATTTCATACTTACAATTTCAAGGCTGTTACTAAGGTACGTACCAAGATCCATGTAAAAGTAAAACCCAACAGCCCTTATCACGGATGGTTGCCCCTCATGATTGTTGGTTGTTACATGTTAAGCATGGATGCTAATGGGGTTCTATTTTGGTTGCCAAATATAAGTAGGTAGAGGCTGGCATTGACTTATATATTGGAAAGCATCGTGACCAAACCACGAAATAGACATGTACACGACTAGTCCACTAGTCCACTACTCCATCTAATAAAATACTCACAAATAACTAGATATGGATTGGAACTCATTCTCTGTGTATACATATTTCATTTTCAATGGTAAATTTCAACCCAAGACCAGGTACTGTGTGATTACCATGTTCTCTTTAAATAATGCATGAGTCATTGCTCAAGCATAAGAACTAGACAGAGGCTCCCAGTTGACATTGTAATACACATAATGGCGAATTTGGTTATCTCTGAGCTTCACCGCAATCTTTGTTTCTCTTTTGCTTTCATTTCATTCATAATTTTTGCAGGAGCTCAGGTAGTTCCTAGTATTATCGTGTTTGGGGACTCACTCCTTGATGTAGGTAACAATAACCACCTTGAGCTGTCCCTCGCCAAAGCTAACTTTCCTTATAATGGAGTCGATTTTCCTAAATTATGGACTGGGAGGTTCAGCAATGGCAGGAATGCTGCTGATTTTTTTTGTGAGTAAAGCTATATATACACATCTACATGTACATTTGTTCTGTCTATAGCTAGGCTTTTTGCAAGCGTGTTGCCATATGCTCTTGAAAATATTTGGCTTCCTAGAGAAAAAGAAGTTTGATTTAACCTTGAAATTTAACCTTTCTATTGATTTGTTGTTTTGATGGGAATATGCAGCTGAAAAGTTACGCTTACCAACCTCACCGCCATATCTGTCAGTTAAAAAGGATTTATTATCCTTGAAAAGAACTAGAAGGGATTCTAACGCCGCAAAAGTGGTACTTCAGAATGGGGGTATTAGTTTTGCATCTGGAGGAGCTGGAATCTTAAATGAAACAAACAAAATATTTGTAAGAGCGCAACAGCATATATAGTTTTTGTAACTGCGTGTCTACCTATACCGTAGATATATAGTTCAGTTTACCAGAATCACCACAGTTTTTCTAATTTCTAAATGCTACCTATATATCTTACTTCTTGTTCGCGAAAATTGGCCCTAGGGGATGATAGATATTCATAATTTAAGATGTTGATCTCTTACATAACTTTCTCAATCAGTTGTATATTTCATGAAGAAGCTAACTTCTCAAAGTTGCTCTTAACCATGGGGTTAAATGTAGCTTGATGTTGTTTGGTTTGAGCCATATGTAGGTACAATCCATTTCATTAGACGAACAAATAGAATTCTTCTCAGGTGTTCATGGACAGCTGGAGCAACAACTAGGAAAATCTGAAGCAGAATCTTTCTTGGCAAAGTCTGTGTTTCTTATCGCGATTGGTAGCAATGATATTATTGGTTACTCCAAACCCGATTCAGACTTGCCCGGTGAATTTGGTAGTCCCGAGAACTACATGGATATCTTAATGCATGTATTCCGAGGCCAGTTAAAGGTGGCTTTTCATTTCCTTAAATTTCCAGTGTTTTTTCTTAAGCTTTATTTATCTTTGACATCTTACCAATTTCTCTAAACACATGAATCGGCAATGGGCACGAAAAAAAGAAAGTCTCGTTATGTATGTTTTACAGTATCGAACTTCACCTTTTTCTTTTCTAATATTTTTTTCTTGATCTTTCTTCGCCTGTTGTTTTTGTATCTTGCCAGCGGATTTACGATCTAGGTGCACGTAAATTTGCCATTGTTGGGGCTGCATTGACAGGATGTTGTCCATCGTTGAGGATGCAAACTGGAAAAGGTGAATGCAATGTGGAAGCAAATCTCTTGTCGTTGGATTTTAACAACCGCGCTGTATCACTGATTGAAGAACTGATCAAAACAGAACTATTAGGGATCAAGTACTCCTTCTTTTTCACTCATAATCTCGTTATTGATATCATTTCGCAACCAGCAGAGCAACATGGTAAATTAATCGTACTCTATAAAATCAAATTTTTAACATGCTAAAGAGCATTTTAATTTAAGGCAGTTTTTCTTGTTAATTTGAACTGTTTTAATTATAGGGTTCACTGAAGTTCAAACTGCTTGCTGTGGAAGGGGTGATTTTAATGCTGAATTTGCATGCTTAGCGCCAGTTGCAGAGTTATGTGACAAGAGAGGCAGCCATCTGTTCTGGGATTTATACCATCCAACAGAGGCAGCTGCTAAAATGGTAATAGATAGGTTTTTCAGTGCCACAGAAATTAAATATGTTTTCCCTATCAATGGGAACCAATTAGTTGGAATTGCCTAACCAACTAGTACTCCATGATAAGAGTAATGCCTGTATACCAAATTATAACACGAGTTGTCCGTTCGGAGACATCCGATGAGATTGGAACAATACAGAGACCAGATGTATCTTCTTTATTTCAAGAGTGGTTTATAATAACAATCAACACATAATGTGAAGTTATTGGTGATGGTTTTTGTATATTGCATTTATGTTTTACACAGTTTTCCTCGTGCTAGTAGCCGCCTAGCCGGGGATAATGGCAACAGAAGTTCTCACATATACCCAGGCCCAGCCACATGACATGGATCATAAGCAAGTCTACAATTTTTGTTAATACGTGTTCAAGGAACTGCTAAACTTCTTGTCAACCGATCCCAAGTGATGGGACGGAGTGGTGAATAGTGAAGAACAAAGCCAGACAAAATTAGGAAGTAGACTTCTATTTTAGACCCATAAGATTCACAGCCGTGTGAACAAACTAATGGTCCAGAGTCTGAAACATTTAGGTGACAAATGATAAGTCGGCTGTTAACATAGGATTATAGGTAACTGAGAATTGACAGTTCAGATTAGGTTAAAAAAATAATATTGGAATTTTCAAAACAACATATTAACATGACCCTAATCAAAATCCCATAGCCCCATACCATTGGTACACTTACACCTGTACACGCGAAACATAACTACCATGTTGCAAGTCTATTAAAAAATAGCTCATGATTATAAGCAAATCTCAGTAGTTTGGTTCGAAGTTTAATTTTCTCTCATACCAACCAGGACTAGCCATTTTTTAAGAACAATTAATTGGGGATACAAAAATTAACTGGGGATATTTTTACTGTAGCTGTCGGCATGGTTTTTCAATGATGCCGGCATGGTCGATGGATTTTCGGCATTAAAAAACCATGCCGACAGCTACAATGAAATATCTCCCAATTAATTTATGTATCGCCCAATTACATGTTCCTTTTTTAATTGAGAGGGTCGTTTTTTGAAATGTAATTGGCTAAAACGAATGAATTTATAAATACACTCATTGTTTCATTACATTAACAATATCTTTTAGGATATGAAATCCCTTGAAACTAGGCTAGTAATATGGACGAATAATACTGGAGTCTTCTCATCTGTCATGTCGCGCGTTTCTTGTGATTCACGAGGAGAGGAGACACTCAATCATTTTCTTTCGTTTTAACACCTAGTAGGAATTGATCGGAGAATTCAAAGTTGCACCGACGTTCTAAGTTCAAACCGTGTATAAGAGACATATATGGACAAACAATAATGTCTTGTAACTTGTTACTCTGCTCGTAGTTGCTTCCAAGTTTTGAACTTTATCTTGATATTTTTCTAATTTCCACTCTCCGAAGTCAGATGTAGGCCGTAGCCATATAGTCTCATCACAGAAGAATATAAAATAAAAATATCGCTAACAGAATGAAGCATGGACCCGCTGAACTTAACAAAAGAGATAGTAATTGCTGATTTAGCCATTGAATGGATGGACGATATTTCTCTGAGTTAGTCCAGATAATGTTTCTCTATTTTTGTGCCCGTCGCATCTCAAGTTAAATTTTCTTTCAACCGCTTACTTGTGCTGGTAAGTTGGGGCAGGGATGGTCATGGGGCGGGTATGTCAATCCCAGTCACTACCCCGTTCGTAAAAAAAAAACCCATACCCTCCCCATTATTCATATGAACTGGGCGGGTAAGGTATGGGGAAATACCCGTACGGGACGATTTTTTTATGGGTTACCTATAGTATGAAATTAATATATGATGTAAGCAACAATAATGATCTAAAAACTATGGATTCGAAAATCTTTATTTTAGAATTTCTCCTTAAAGACGAGCAAGGAAAATAATTGTTCTATATATTAGCATCAGTACTCTTTCTATTTCTTAATTCCTCATTATTAAACATTTTCCACTACGTTAACCGTCTCATCATCTACTTCAATTAGTTTTTATTAACTCATAGATAATGTGTTTGATCAGTTACAGTACAAAGAAGTGAAAGTGATAAATGAACAAGTACGATCAAGAATTTAATAAATGAAAGAATAACTTGGCTAAGTGATAAAAATATCTTATCTCAACACGATTACACAATCAAGAAAAACAACATATATCACCATATGATTCAAAATATGATTAACAATTAAAAATCGACGATCACTAATCAATATAGAGGTTTAAAAAAGTACTTTATTTATTGGAACGCTTAATGAACACTAAAAAACACTACATAAATACGATACAAATTCTTATATAAAAATCTAAATCCTAAAATACGAAAGCTACGGGGCGGGGACCTTGAATCCCATCCCCACCCCATCCCTGAAACTGGAATTTCAGGTAATACCCATACCCTAACCCATCCCTATTTTTGCGGGTAAAACCCTACCCAATCGGGATGGATACCCACATGGATGGGTTTGGAAGGGGCAAATGACCATCCCTAAGTTGGGGTGAATGTCCTGTCCGCAAGTCTACTGACCATGCTACACTTGGCGAGCAACAAATTGTGGAAATGCTGAGTTTCTTCGTCTTTTTTTTTTTTTTTTTTTTTTTGTTTATTTATGTTGAGACCCAAAGACATATTTTACACGGTTTTTGTAGTTTACTCGGGTTAACTGTTGATACCGAAATGCTTTGGAGTTTGGACGCTCACCACCACAGAAAAAATATCCACAGTTTGGTTTGATTATGGGCAGCAGGCAGAAAAAATATCCACAGTTTGGGGTTAACCCCTTCCAGAGATATTTGCCAGCCCGGTTCCCCTCGGAAACGAGCCCCGATTAGTAAGTTGATGGATACCGAAAATGGGGACAGGTTGACCTCGAACTAAAAAAAATCTTCACTCTTGTATGCTTAACTGGGCACGTACGTGCTGTCACCATTAATGGGGAAGGAGAGACTAATAAAAACAAGATTCTAAACTAATCACTACTCGTCATTGCAACTGGAGTTCACACTTATTCTCTCATAATTTGTTGACTTATCTTATTACTCGTAGTTTCCACATTTTCGGCATTCACATACACTCAAATTTCTTAGCTTCAGCAAATCACTCCATGCCCATAATAATTCAACTTCCACAGATGTGTGTATATATAGAGATGCTTACAAGCAATCATGAAGCACACAGATAGAAGAGTGTGGTAGTCTGAGAGAGATAGAGAGTTATAATTAAGCTTCAATAATTTGATTGAGAAATGGCTTATTACAACTCTCTTCTCTGTTTCTGTATTCTCTACTTCACATTCAACTTCAATACAATTATTACACAAGGAATTGGCCATGTCCCAGCTGTTATTGTATTTGGAGACTCGCTCGTTGATGTTGGTAACAATAATCACTTAGAGCTTTCCATTCTTAAATCTAATTTTCCTCATAACGGTATCGATTATCCGAACCGGAAAGCAACTGGAAGGTATAGCAATGGAAAGAATGCTGCTGATTTCTTCTGTAAGTAGTCACCAAGATGTATTTAAGTCGCTTTAAATTTGCCAAATCGAGGTTTATTTGTGCCCCTTAATAAAATTTGGCCTCTAAATTTGGACAGCTGAGAATTTAGGATTGACGAAGACAGCGCCACCATATCTCTCTATTAAATCAGCTCCAAACAAGGTCAAGGTGTTGCTCGAACAGGGTGGAATCAATTTTGCATCAGGAGGAGCCGGAATCTTCAATGAAACAACTAAACTATTTGTAAGCAACACAATATACATTGATATGTCACTCTAGGCATATTTGTACATGATCATATATACAAAATTGTTCGTGTATCCCGGGTGCTAGTACTAATTTCAGATTTCGCATACATTTTTGGAGCAGAAACAATCAATCTCACTCAACGAACAGATAACATATTTTAGAACAGTGCACGGAGAGCTGATGCAACAATTAGGAACTGTGCAAGCACAAACATACTTGGCACAATCTGTGTTTCTTATCGCAATTGGTAGCAACGACATTCTTGACAAATTTCAAGCTGTTGATTCGATTCTCGGAAATGAACCAGCTGGTGATCAATTCATAAACTCTATGATAATTATACTGAAAAGCAAGTTAAAGGTACGTATATAAAGACTTCCATCTTTCCTTAGTTCTTTTTGTGTTCATCATGCATCTTTTAATCTTAAATCACTTTTGTTTGTGGTCAATTCATCATAGACAATCTACAATCTTGGCGCACGCAAATTTGCCGTGGTCGGACTCGGTTTGATAGGGTGTTGTCCAAGACTAAGGAGCGATAATCCTACAGGAGAGTGCAATGAGCGAGCAAATCACTGGTCTGTTAAGTACAACAAAGCTGTGAAATCACTCTTGCAAGAACTTAAAGAAGAGCTTACAGACATCCACTATTCCTTAATAAACACTTACGATATCATGGTCGATTTCATACAACAACCAGCTCATTATGGTAATGCCATTCTATTTTATTTTTCACCAAATCAGACTCAAATAGTTCATTTGTATCCGGCTACGGGGCACAAATCCTAATAATTGGAAATGTTTCAATCTATAACAGGGTTCACTGAGATAAAATCTGCTTGCTGTGGAGGGGGGAAATTTAGAGCACAAGTTCCATGCCTGCCGATCGCAGTGTACTGTAAGAATAGGCGAGACCATATATTTTGGGATCTATACCATCCAACTGAAGCCGCTGCTAAAATAATTATGAATGAATTATTTGTGGGTACAGAAAAGTATGTCTACCCTGCGAATTTGAAACAATTACTGGAGATATAAAAAATGGAATTGACTACTAAGAAATGTAATTCATTACAAATAATGTGATCATTTCACATACTGATGAAAAGAAAGAATAAAGCTTATACGGAGACAGAAAGAATTTATTTATTGTTGTGTTGAGGTAGGTTTGCATAAAGAATGAAGTGTTGACTTATGACCGTGTATACTTTATATTCACAACACAAAAATTAACAGTCATAAGTCATAACACTTCATTCTTTATGCAAACCTCATCGTGGATTTGTAAAACTACATTCTTTATGTTACTCAATAGATATTTTTTTTTTTTTTAAATTAGTCTATAATTATACGCCAATGTAACCTACCCATTGGTAAAAAACAAAAATAATAATCCTGTCAGCCCCAAGTGTTGCATTCAACATTACAATTAACACAAATTAAACATCAAATTAGCCAAGAATAGACACCGCTGATAAGAGCAATAGAATCAAATTTCGAAAACAAATTTATGACAGGACCTCTGGATACACAACATTGGTTGTTTCTTGTCTAGTACTGTTCTTTGGGAGTAACATGTACTGAACCCAGTACAATTAGCAGCTCAGAGAAATCGAGAAGAAGAGTAACTCTGCAAAAGCAGCCTAAAGGATAAGTTTATTTGATAATTCTTGGAGAGAAGAGAGGCTCTCTTACACATTTCATACCCAATACAGATTCACTCCCTCTCCCCACTCAGGACTAGCCATCTGGCAGTTTATTGTCCACTCAAAACTTGCCTCTCACACGTACAAGGAAAAGCAAAGCAGACACTAGTAATGATAAGGGATACCCTAGATACAAATAATTACTTCCTACCTAAAACAGATAGCAACACCAACTGAGGTCCATGACAATACTCTCCCCTTGAAAGCATCCTTGTCCTCAAGGATTGAAATCAGGGAAATGAGAAGTAATAGTGGTGGTATCTTCCCAAGTAGCATCCTCCCTAGAAGAGTTGGTCCACTGGATGAGTGATTGAAAAATATGGACACCATCTCTGAGAATAACTCTAGTGTCTAAGACAGCAACAGGATCAACCACTACATGTCCTTCATGATCAACCAGAGGAAGTTGTAGAGATGGAGTGTGAGGGAGACCAATTTGTTTCTTTAACTTAGAGACATGAAAAACAGGATGTATCCTGGTACCAGCAGGTAACTGTAATTTGTAGGCCAAAGTACCCACTTTCTGCAACAATTGAAATGGGCCATAGTACTTTGCAGACAATTTAAAATTCTTCCCGAGAGCAATGGATGTTTGTTTATAAGGCTGAAGTTTAAGACCAGTCCCCTACCTCAAAGGTTCTGTCACTTCTCTTCTGATCAGCAAATAACTTCATTCTCTTATAAGATTTGTGCAAGGTGTCCTTCAGGATCTCTAGAACAGCAGCTCTCTGTTTCAAATAAGTCTCAACTGCCTCTACGGAAGCAGTAGCCTGAACTGGGAAGGCCAAATGTGGAGTATGATAGCCATACAGTGCTTGGAAGGGACTCATCTTGATTCTTGAATGATAATTGGTGTTGTACCACCATTCAGCCAAAGGCAGCCAGTGAAACTATTGTTTAGGATGGAATCCAGTCATGCATCTAAGATATTGCTCTAGACAAGCATTTGACCCTCTCAGACTGTCCATCTGTTTGAGGATGGTAAGCTGTACTGAGCTTCAGTTCAGTTCCCAAAGCTTTGAAGAAGTCTTTCCATAAATTGCTAGTAAACACCTTGTCTCTATCATAGACTATAGAAGATGGGAGACCATGCAGCTTGAACACATTGCTGATGAATTCTCTAGCAATAGTGATGGCAGTGTAAGAATGAGACAGCCCAATAAAATGGTTGTACTTAGTGAGCCTGTCCACCACTACAAGGATAACAGATTTCTTGTCACTCTTTGGCAACCCCTCAATGAAATCCATGGATATATGCTGCCAAGCCTGCTCAGGAATTGGGAGTGATTGTAGAAGACCAGGAGGATGGAGGTGTTCTCCCTTATTCCTTCGGCAAATGTAATAAGAACTAACAAACCAAAAAATATCTTTTTTCATACCAGGCCAGAAGAAATAAGACTTAGCTCTTGTGTAAGTAGCATAAGTGCCAGAGTGATCCCCAACAGCTGAAGAGTGGATTGAGGCCATGATAGTGTGTCTAATGTTTTTACCCTCTTTAATGTATAACCTTCCTTTATATCTCAAAATACCCTTAACAAGACTATAATGAGTAACACCAGTAGAGTTAACTAGAAGTTGAGAAGTAAGAGTATGAACCTTCTCATCATCCTTGTAGCTCTCTAAAATGTCCTGACTCCAAGTTGGTGAAGAGATGGTGATAGAGTTGCAAGTAGCCTCAGAATGAGGGAGTCTGGAGAGAGCATCAGCCACCTTGTTATCAACACCCTTCTTATAATGGATTTCATAGTCAAAGCCCAGTAATTTCATCAACCATTTTTGCTGGCACACAGTAGTGATTTTCTGTTCCAAGAAAAATTTGATGCTTTGTTGGTCAGTCTTGATGATGAAATTAAATGATGTCCTTGTAAATAATGTCTCCACTTAGTAACATCTTGAACAATGGCCAAGAGCTCCTTCTCATAAGTTGATAGTGCACTAGCTTTGATTCCTAGAGGCTTGCTAAAATAAACAATAGGTCTTCCTTCTTGCATCAATACAACACCAATACCAGTGCCAGATGCATCAACTTCAAGGAAAAAAAGCTTTGTAAAATCAGGTAAAGTAAGAACTGGAGCAGAAGAAATAGCTTTCTTCAAGGTGTTGAAAGCAGCAGTGGCTTGAGTTGACCAAGAGAAAGCATTCTTTTTCAACAAATCTGTTAATGGTTTACAAATGGAACCATAACCTTTCACAAATTTTCTGTAGTAGCCAGTAAGGCCTAGAAATCGTCTGAGCTCTTTAATGGTTGTAGGATTTGGCCAGTGCACCATGCTGGAGATCTTAGCAGGATCAGCTACCACTCCATTGACAGTAATAATATGGCCAAGGTACTCCAATTTAGGATGAGCAAAACTACACTTGGAAAGATTTACATAGAGCTGATGCTGTTTAAGGAGTTGTAGAGTAATTTCCAAGTGATGCACATGTTCCTCCAAGATTGGACTATAGACCAAGATATCATCAAAAAAGACTAAGATTAATTCCTTAGATAGGGCTGAAAAATCTCATTCATCAATGCCTGAAAAGTAGCAGGGGCATTGGTCAGGCCAAATGGAATAACTTTGAACTCATAATGGCCATGATGAGTTCTAAAAGCAGTTTTGTAGATGTCAGAGAGATGCACTCTGATCTGATGATAACCAGATTTAAGATCAATCTTAGTAAAAATGATGGCCTTGTTTAACTCATCTAGTAACTCATCAATCACAGGAATAGGAAACTTATCTTTGATGGTTATGTCATTGAGTTTCCTGTAATCTACACAAAACCTCCAGGTGTTATCTTTCTTTTTAACCAACAAAATTGGAGAAGCAAAGGGGCTATGACTGGGTTGTATTTCCTGCACCAAATTTTCCACAACATATTTTTGGATGTAGGGGCATTTATAAGGTCTCATGTTGGGTGGTGAAGAATGAGCTTTAAGAGGAATGGTATGATTTAAGGATCGGTGAGGTGGCAAGGTGGATGGTGCATTGAATACATCAGAGTATGAATGAAGGAGGTCAGAGATAACTGCAGGGATGTCAGTAGGTGGAGGGTCAGCAGAAACTGAGTATAAATAACCTACAATCCCATAAGAAGTTTTCTTGAAGTAGTCCACTACAACATTGCTACTCATCAACTTCAGAGAGGCTTTGTCCTCGGCTCCAACTAGAGTAATCTGCTTGCCATAGTGTTGGAAGGTAATGCTTAATTTTGACAAATTGAATAGGACATCCCCAAGCTTTCACAACCAATCAACACCCAAGACTATGTGACATCCACCCAAAGGCAATAAACGAAGATCTCCAATAAAGTCATGCCCCTGCATCTGCCACTGTAAAGAAGCACATAACCCAGAACTGATTGTCTTATCACTATTGGAAACAGTAACAAGGAAATGAGCAGTTGGTTGAACAACCAATTGTAATGACCTAGCTAATTCGCAGTCCAAAAAGCTATGGGTACTGCCAGTATCAATAAGTATCGAAATAGCATGTTTATGAAGAAAACCAGGAACTCGAATTGTATCGCTATTGTGAGTACCAGTGAGAGCATGTAAATAGATCTCAATGTCACTCTCCACTAGAGAAGCCAATACTTCATCATTTGAGACATCCTCTTATTCCTGAGATCCTTCTTCAGTCTCTTCACCAACTATCCAAAACAATTGTTGAGTTTTGCAGATATGTCACTGCCGATAGACCTCATCACAATTATAACATAATCCTTTGTCTTTGCGAACCCTCATTTGTTCACGAGTGAGGCGTTTAATGGGAGTGAGGGTGGGGCTGGTAGTAGGAGAAGATGGTGATGGGAATTTTCGATTCAAGGGGGGTACTGATAATGGTTGTGGAGGGAATTGTGGTTGGTTAAATTGTCGGGTAGAATAAAAAGATTGTGAAAAAGGTTTAGGAGTAGGTTTAGGACATTTCTGTTGGTTGAATAGAGTTTTCTTTTGCATCCTGGCAAGAGAGAATGCTTGCATAAGAGTAACAGGTTTTAACATGAGGACAGAATGTTTTATTTCTTCCTTCAACCGTCCAATAAAACTTATAACATAGTAATGCTCAGTTAAATAGGGGTATTGATTAATCAGGTAGGCCTTTAGATCCTCAAATTTCTCAAAGTAATCATCGACAGTATGTATCTGAGATAATTTATTAAAAAGTCCTAGAATATTATCGTGAGCAGGGTTTTCAAATCGAAGATATGCTTGTTCAGACAATTCAAACCAAGAAGTAATAGATCGAAACGATTGAAGGTTAGCCAACCATTTATCAACCTTACCGTATAAATGCATAGATGCCATGATTGCCTTCTGAGATTCATCCCTGATATTGTTGAGGTGAAAGTATCGATCACACTTTTGAATCCATCCTTTAGGATTTTCTCCATCAAACCTCGGAAAATCTAGTTTAGGCATTCAGTGGTTTGAATTGAAGTCACAGCCTCATGTAGTATGAAAAATAAGTCCTCCATCTCCATTAAAAGAAAACCCTCCTTGTTGAGATCTGAATTGTGAATTCTCACTGGCTTGTTCTCCCCCTTGTCCATTAGCTTTTTGAGTGAAGTAAGAATCCATATATTGGAGGAAAGTATCCTTAGATAACACTGTCTCTTTCAAAGCGAAAAACTCTGTGGTGAAATTATTCATCTGAATGTTTAGATCGGAGAACTAAGTATTCGTTGATTCATGAAGTTTGTGGAGATGTTCATTAACATCTTTAATTGTGGGAGGACCAGATCCACTAATGGTGATACAGGAATGGAACGGCTCTGGTACCAATTGTACTGAACCCAGTACAATTAGCATCTCAGAGAAACCGAGAAGAAGATTAACTCTGGAAAAGCAGCCTAAAGGATAAGTTTATTTGATAATTCTTGGAGAGAATAGAGGCTCTCTTACACATTTAGTACCCAATACAGATTCACTCCCTCTCCCCACTCAGGACTAGCTATCTGACAGTTTATTGTCCACTCAAAACTTGCCTCTCACACGTACAAGGAAAAGCATAGCAGACACTAGTAATGATAAGGGCTACCCTAGATACAAATAACTACTTCCTACCTAAAACAGATAGCAACACTATAACTGAGGTCCATGACATAACACATGGATCCTACCGGCGCTTGTGCATCTGGATAGTGACTGACCCTGGGATTTTTTTATGGTCATCGCATAAGCCAACCTGATTTTGAACTGTCTCCTTGTCATTCGAATGAGAACATGCGATGAAGATGGTGTTAGTGATATGCGTGGAATAAAAACCACTTCCCTAGGTTTATCTCCTGTTAAAATTGTTGCCACAATCACATGATGTTCGCAGATCTCTACCCTCAACCTGATAACATAACATATCATGCCACTATTAAACAATCGTTAATGCAAGTTGAGGGTTCTAGATATAAACAACACGATGAGAACATATGAGTTGAACCAAATGACATATGATAATCCAGAGAAAATACATACCTAGTACCGTTGTATAGTCCACTTCTAGGAGCTAGATTACGTAAAAACATAATTGGACAACCGACTTTCAGATCTAATCTGAATGGTGGTAATCCTGACGGACTTTGTTGGTTTAATGTCTCACTTGTATAGGTTGCACCTATTGATGATTTACCATTAACCTGTTCTTGTTTGTCTGCTGTAAGAAACGTGTGAGATTCACCATTGTACATCTCCAACACAATTTTATTAATTTCAGAAACCTCGTCGTTCCTATGAGACAATATTGTTCTCTCGATCATATATTATGCAGCGGGCTTGCTCATTTCTTCAATTCCCGGATATATCTTTGAAATTAACTCATGTAGACCGATACATTTTGACATAGCAGATTGCAAGTTAACTTTTGGCTCTGGATTTTCCCCGACCTGCAAAATGACATGAGTATATCGGAGGAATTAATATTGCAAACCATAATTCAGAAAAACTACTAATAGAAGCACTTGGTATATGATCAACAGTGATACTATTTGAACTTAATAAAACTAAATCACTGATGTTATCAATAACTTGAACTATTTAATGTAACCAAATTCCCGTAAGAAGACTCCCCAAAAAGCTTAATGAGCTGTAAGTCTGAGCTTCTCGTTGTAGCTAACACACAGTCTCCACTTCCTCTAAGCTTCCTTGTAGCTGACACACAGTTCCAACTTCCTTTAGGATGTGTAGTTTGGCAGCTCTAAAGAGGAAACTATACACTGTACCTAAAGCCTCCTCTATTAGTTCTAGGAGAAAGAACCAATCTACAGAAAAGTACAACTGATTACAGTTTGATATGCATACCTATACACAAATGGACTACTCAAACTCAGAAACATGAGTTCGAAAACACGAATCAGAAACAATGCACTTCTTTTCATAAGAATGTCAATGGATAATGTCAAGAGGAGACAACGTACCCGAAGTAAGTACTCAGCGAATGCAATGCTATCAGGATATTGACTCTCAAGCTTCCTGTTTTGTATGAGATTAAGCATATTCACATCTCTCCACAAAATAAAGCTTCTAATCGAGGCGTCTTTGATTTGTCTTTTGTATCACTGGCAAAGTTTGCTTAAAGTATCCTCCAAGCACAACAGTGATCCTTCCAAATGGTTCGCTACTTGATCTCACATCTCTTAGAGTACGATCAACCACTTCAATACAAAATCGGTGTTGCAGTGCCACCTCATCCCATGTGATCAACTTGGTATCCCGAAATAATTCCGTCTCGATCGAATCAAAATCGATATTACACTTGGAATCAAATTGTGGCTCGAAAGGTATCTTAAAGGTTGAATGTGTTGTCCTTCCACCAGTTAGAAGCAATACAGAGACGCCGCAAGAAGATACCGTTAAAACAACGTCACTATTGCTTCTACGTGTTCCTTCCAAAGTGTTGTACATAAAAGTCTTCCCCGTCCCGGCACTACCATTTAAAAAGAATGTCTTACCAAGATTATTCACTACAGAATCTGTTATTGTATCAAATGCAAGTCTTTGTTCAGCATTGAATTTCTCCACATTGGAATCCACCACTAGTTGTTGGATGTCAAATTTAAGTTGTCTTTGCTCCCATATTAATCCATTCCCAATAATTCGGCTCCGGTCACAGGTGTGTTGAGGCATTCCAAAATCCTTCATTTCCTCTCCTTCCTCCTGAACTATCTTGTCCATGAGATACAGACTATAATCAAGAACCTGCTCCTCCGTTGGATTTTCAATTCCATATAGTCTTTTGATCCTGAATGGAAAGTCATCACATATATCCTTTCCATACCTCTCCCATAGAATTTATGGTCGTGTAGGAATGCACTTGGTTAATATTATACCAAATAATTTTTCACAGCTGATGCCCAGTTTTGATTACGACGGATTCTTTCAAGCATTTTTCACATTCCCCATTATCTTCCAACAAATTTAGTGCAATACAGGCAGACTTCAAAGTTCGATGGACCTCTTGAACACCACTCTTCGTCGTAGTTCTCAGGTGCTTGAACGACCTTTCCCCCGCTGCTACTGTAAGCAACAACCTTAGATAATATAATTCACCACTATTTGGGGCGATAAAATACATTCTCCCAATAGCAAAGCCTTTCTTTCGAGGAGACTACTTCTTATCTGACATCATGACATGATACCTAGAAACATAATTCAGAAACATGTTTAATTTCAGTAAAGTAATTCAAATGGGTATTCAAAAACATGTAAATAAGCACACGTAACAACGACATTTTCAGTAACTACTACCGCAATCAGGCTATTACCATGATCATCTCTGTAACTAATAGTTTGAATAATAGCTATGTAAACCGAAGAAGGAAATGAACATGTAGACTGAGGACCGCATCTTACCTGACCATACAAACTTCTGTAGGAAGTCATGGTCGGTATATTCCATTGTTTCTGGATTTAACCTGTAATATTCAGAAGTTATGTCCGTTATTGTTACTTAAACCAAAAGAGAAAATCACCATTAGGCTGCAAGTATTTTCCGAAGAGCCATTAATTGGATTAAAGTTAATTCTACTACAATGATCAATTTGTTCAAGAACTGAAACACAACGGAGATAACATGATATATGCAATATGCAGAGGCAAAAGAGAGAAAATGATGCGAAAATCAGGACAAAGTTGGAATAGGCACTAACCTATTGTAGTCAAAATACCCCATCAAGGTGGTTACTACATTTTCTTCCTTGTCCTAAATTACTTCGACGGAATCATCCGGATCGTAAATAACTCACTGCTTGCTCGGAAGATGTACCGCTATCCGCTGTACTTTGGGATTCTCTTTGTGTAGATGATTTCCAAGTAATCGCCAAGATGTCTCAGGGGCTCCGATATACATTGCATTCAGATATTGAATAATCTCGTTGGGGCCACTACCAGCAACCATAATCATCAAGTCATATCCCTTGTAGATATATTTGTGTATATACATCACAGATCGGACGCTGGAGCATACCTCGACATTGATATGGCAGTCAAACATCCTGGTAAGATGTGGATTGTAAGGGACCATATCCATATTAGTGTATGACTAGTTGCGATACTGGAAAACCCGTCCATTATCGCGTCGGCGGTATAATGGATACCCGTTCTCACTAATTGAAGTTGATTCTGCATATTGTTTTGGATAGTCTTTGGTGCACCTGCCGCCATCCATGCAACTTGCACTTGGTTTCCTAGCATCACACGGTTCATGTACGATGCATCTTTGTATTGTCTGAAAAAGTTCTGGATCCTTTTTTTAATTTGGGAATTCGGCATATACCATGTTATCCACTTGCTCTGGAGTATGTATTTTGCCTTCCTTGTCCATAAAAATCAACATGTTCATATACGGCAAACCCCTCTTCTGAAACTCTATTGTGTAAACATATCCAACCACCCTGCCAAATACTTTCTTATCTTCTATTTCTTTTATTAGCGCCTTATGCTCGAGCTTAAACACACGTGCCACCAAATCAGGTCTATTGTGCGGTTATTGGTTCTCTAACAGAGCACTTGTAATTTTTTTCCCATCGTGGATTTGCCATCATGGTAAGAAATATATCTGGATTATGGTTGTACCTTTTAACAATTAACAAAAAAGTATATGAGCAATTTTTAACATTCAATTGATTATAATCCAATCAACTTTTGATATGTGAGGTCTGTCATATAAAAGTGATATTTATATGTCTGGAGTAAAACAAATCAAATCCACAAAAACGTGACATGCATCCAACACGTACATCCAATTACTGAGAATAGAAAGGTAAGCCTCGACAGAAATGCCAGCATACACACTGACAAAATCTGTAGTTATTACATGCAAGTATGAAAGTGTCACACATTGTCTCATGTATGTACTGTCACAATTGTGAACACTATCATGTGCAAGTAGCAGAATACAAAATCTAACAACCTAATGAACAAAAGAATTAACAACAATAATCCATATTTCTGCGAGGAGTATGAAATAAAAGACCCATCTCAACAAAATTTGGATGCTAATTACTTCCTTAAACTTTAGTGGAAGGATGATTAGATTCTGACACACATTATTGATGGAATATGTCAGACTTGGTATGCATTTCTGAATTAGTTGCTAATTACTGGACTATGTTTCAGAGGGAGAAAAGGTTCTTCATGCATTTCCGAATCAAGACTTTAGGCATTTAATCTATAAGAATATATTTTTCTTCCAACAAAAGGTAAATTCATAGAATTACGAAACAACAAAAATGATTGAGATAATACTATCATGGCGAGGAATACATATCAGGGAAAGTTTAGTTGTACCCGGTGATGGTCATTGAGTCTTAATATATCTCGTACATGTGCCGAGGACCGCCTATAAATGTGAATGGGAGTATGACTGGTTGACCACGTTCCATCGCTTTGTTGCCTGAAACCCCAAGGTCAGCAAGCCCTTTATAGTTCTGAATTCGTAACTTGGGTTGATTTTTCTTAATCCACCGAAGGCGATTCTGTTCAATCGCTTCCCAAGCATCAACTATGAATTCTTGAAAGAGCATACCCGCTTTTAGTATCGTCGAGTACTCACCTCGCCTCTGAATAATCTATAGCTGTAATATTCCATTTGCATAAGCCGCATATCTGTAGCCTTATCTAGATCAACATCCTAGTGTACCATCCCAGGTTCCCATCCCAATTCACCATATGGGAACAAAAGAACGTAATGCAGAGGAAAATAAGCTTGATGTGACTCATTGATTCTCTGTAAAGCACGACTTCCTTTCAGATGAAGTATAATGTCACGCGGTCCAGAATTGATGGTTTGTCCGTCTACAGGAAATATAACGGCTATCTCATATATTGTGGGTAGGTTATAATGTCTCTGATCTGACCCCTTTTCGTATTAAAGAGAAACATGGACGTCTTTTTCCCTACACTCATTGCTTTTTAATAATTCAAAAGCCTGACTATATTTCTTCACAAAGGCATTGTTGGCAGATAGACCCCTGTTGTATGATCTCGAGCACCGTAATGTTTAACCTTGGGTTTAGCTCAAGGCGTTTGATACTACAACTTTAGGATCGTAAATGTACAAATGTGAGTATGTGCCTCTTTGCGGATTTTCAGGAAATTATTCCGGTTTTGTGCCTTAGCTGACCATGAATAATAAAAAACGGTGGTCCTATTTTAACGCATCAAAGATCGAGTTCAGTCCAAACTCAAAAGTGATACATTTGTAGGGGAATAGAAAGAACAAATAACATCTCAAAGCAAATGAGTGAGTGAAAAAATTCAAAACAAACTATACACATTAGCATCCACTGCATAAGTAAACTAAAATCTTGACTCCTAAGGAGGAACAATATCGCTTGTATGACTGTCATTTCTAACTGCAGAAGTAAACGACCAAACAAATTCTGGCCTAATCATAAAAATGAACAACAATCAAAAACTTTGAAACAACATTTTTTGCTCATATCTATAATATAACGGTTTATTATACTTGCTTACACCTGCATTTGTAGAGTCATGAAAATGATTGACTTGGAGAATGACCTTTGTATTATGTAAATTGTCGCGGAAAATTAACGGTGGATCTGTTTCAAGACTTGTAAGTGCTTTAGCAAATTATGGAGGCTGTTGTCGTATGTATTACTTCACAGTTGTCAAATGCATTCATTGGTTTTGAACTTTGTCAAAAGGAAATCACTGAATTTTGTAATTCTGTGTACTTTGCTAGTAACTTTGGAAGTTAAGGGGGAGACTCAAATACAATACCTATCGCAGAAACTAACAACCAATGGCATTTCTAACTTTAGGTTCACATACGTATTCCTTCTGATAGACAAATAAATCATCTATTCAAACATATACCAAACTCAAACAAACTACATTTTCTCATCTATTGATAAATCATCTATTGATACATGTAGTGAATCAAAAGTACCTGTTCCCTTGAGCTTCTGTGGTTTTAGTGTGCATCTCAGACTCGTGAATGCATTTGACGTGTTGTACCTGTGTTGGTTTCATTACAAAAAACTATTCAGTTAGTGGATGAGTCTGTTTTGTAAGGCCTAACATTTAGTTCAGGTTCTAACAAGATGCTATCGTAAAATGGCAGTGTGTGAATATTTCTTACCTACGAATATTTCCCGGAAACTCTTTGCGACTTCATCAGTTCCTCGAGTAACTCTATAAAATCTTCGGGTGGTACTCTCAAGTTCGGTAGTAAGATCCTTCCCTCCAGGCAACATGTACCGAATATTAGTTGCGTTAGTGTCGACTTTGTGAGATTTTCATCCATGAAATGCATCGCTCCATAATGTATACATCCCACGTCCATCTTCCCAAGAAAATGCCCCACACCTTTCTTCTTCTTATTTGATACTCTGGAATATTTTTGACGTTCAGGTTGCTGGAGAAGTCTTGGGATTCAGCAAAGAATGGTTTTCTCAGTGACGCTGCACCTTGTACTGGCTCCGATTTCATGGTCATGTAAACGGTCAGGCCTACAGATTCGGTTATCATCATTTTCCCCATCGTCATCATCACTTGTATCTCTACAATGCACAAAGAAGCAGGAATAAAAAATGAATAGGTGTATTTGACATTAATTTATTTCTATAAATATATTAGATACATACATCCCGTAATGTTCTTGGTAATGTCTCCCTTCATCATCAGTGTCATAATCCATTGGATCATTGTTATTTTTCTCTCCATCCGTTGAACCAATAGCTATGCCTTTCGGTGCCAGGAACATCGCCGTTCCTGTTTAACAAAAAAAAAAGTTCTGAGTTTTATAGTTCAGAATCTTGGCAAGCGTGAAGAACAGAACCAAATGCATAATGAGAAGGCAATATTTAGGAGAAAATCATGCCTCTCAAAAATTTCAAGTGTATTTGACAAAACAAAATCATATCCATTAATGAGATTGTCGTATTTCTCAAAATTTGTGTGAGAGTTATGGTTTTCATTTCATTCTGTGCCTGTTTAGATGAGGGGTCTTGGATTTGAAAATCAAGTGAAGTTGGAGGAGTTTCAAAATACTGGTTACAATTTGCATTACAGAATGGTGAGAAGAATGTATTAGTTAAGATACACAAATTATGGATTTTGATATTTGGGGAACATAATAAGGTAATGACAACTGTTTTATAAGCAATATAACAGTATGGGGAAATACAATGGTTGGAAATGAAAGATCAGCAGATGAGGATGCGGAACAAGATGAAGGTGCAGTAGAAGATATATAGAAAAAGGAAAAACATGTTCATGAAAATTGACATGAAAAAAAATGTATACATTAAGGCAATCATAACACTTATAGACTTTATGAACATGACTATAACCAAAAAACACATATTTTGCAGATTTAGGACTCAACTTATAAGATCTATATGGCCAAAGATTAGGATAACAACAACAACCAAAAGATTTGAGAAAATTATAATCAGAAAGAATATTGAATAACATCTGATAGGGAGATTTAAAAGACAAAACTTTAGTTGATAACTTATTTATAATGTAAGTGGTTGTTAGAAAGGAATCATACCTAAACTGCTTTAGTAAAGAAGTCTGAAAAGCTAAAACATTACCCATTTCAGTGATGTGTCTGTGTTTCCTTACTGCTAGACCATTTTTTTGGTGAAGATGATGATATGAAATTCTATAAGTAATACCACATTCATGAAGAATATTTTGAAATTTACCCTTAACCAATTCAAATGCACCATCACATTGAAAAACTTTATTGATTTATCCAATAGATTTTCAGTCATATATTTGAAATGTTTGAAACATTCAACAATTTCTTGTCTTGTTTTCAAAGGATAAATCCAGTAAATCTAGAATAGTCATCTATAAAGAGAATATAATACTTGAAACCTAAAGAGGAAGCAACAGGAGCAGGTCCCCATAAGTCATAATGTATCAAGTACAAAGGTTCAGTTATAATTCTGTCTGAATGATAAAATGGAAGCCTATAATGTTTTCCTAATTGACAATAAGTACACAACTGAGGAGAAGAAGTGTTGATAGTAATACCAGCTGAAGAAGACACCTTATGAAGTATATTTGTAGATTATATCCTAGTCTTCCAAGCCACAGATCAGACGTATGTTTTGAAGAAGAATGAGCAACAGCCTTAGATACCTGTAAAGTAGTTAGTGAATACAGATTGTCTTTCACAAAGCCTTCATAAAAAACTGCGTCCTTAATTTGATATCCCCAAGGAAAAAATTCAAAAGAGATAGAGTTTTCTTTAGTGAACTTAGCAATAGAAATAAGATTCTTTTTAATGCTTGGAACATAAAGCACATCATAAAGTTGAAACTGAACAGAATTAGTATCATCACCAGTCTTCTCAATAGATAGAAATTTACCATCACCCACCATAACTTGATCACTACCTGTAAAAGATTTGGCATTAGAGAGACAAGATGGAGTGTTTGGCAAATGACTTGCTGCACCAGAGTCAATAATCCAACAAGAAGCCACATTAGGATCATAAAAAGCACTACGTACCTGAGTTGAGCTTAATGCTATGAAAAGCTTGTTGCAAAGTGTTAGAGCATTGCTCGGTTGAACCCACTAGCGTTGGTATGTCAAGTTAGTTGTCAATTTTAGTTTCCAAAATGCATTCTTGATTTAGTATACTAAAGATAGTTTCGGACTAGATTAAGTCTAAGAAGTAGAATCGAAGCTATCCTTGAAGGATGAAGTTTGAAGACTACAAGAAGACATCAACAAGGACTTCATCAACAAAGTTATGTGGTAATTGATTTAATTTGGATTCTTGTTCAATTCTACCTTTCTAATCTATCGAAATAAATGCTCACTCTATGGAACAATTCCTATGACGGTAAATGTACATTTGTGTATATACTTAAGGTTATTTGATTCATGAATTTGGTGACAATAATCTTTATCCCTAGAAAGGATCTCATGGTATAGTGAATGAGCTTACGAATTCAACGAGCCAAGAATCACTCAATTCCGAGTTATAACGATGAAGTTATGAGTGATTTATTAAAGTGACAATTATAAGTGTTGTTGTAATTGTTACAGTTCGTTAGTAGGAAACAATCCACGAACTATTTGTAACGGTTCACGGACTTGAGCCCAATTACGTGACTAGAAGCCATTTTTGGTCAAGTTTTTGATGTTTTCTTATCTAGGCAAGATAGCTATTACTACAAACATATTTGATTACCATATTAAAGTGTTTGTGATTCCTTCCTAAGATAAATTGTGATTTATTTACATAAATACAATATTTGCTAAATTAATTAATTATTTAATTATTTTGGCAAGAGTTGTAACTTAGGAAAGACTCACAAATTTAGGAGAGTCTTGAAAAAGGAAAATAGCTTTGCTTAGCTTCCAGGCTACCTTGTTCACTATAAATAAAGGGTTTGTGAGTGCTATACGTTTTTTATCCCCTTTGGAAAATTGGTGTATGCTTCATAAGGTTATTTTCCATGTCTTTTGTTCTTCATGAACAAGAGTGAGATAAAAGTCTTTGTATTGGGGATCACAAAGCAGAGTTGGATTTAATCTTCGTGATTGATTATACAACTTGTATTCTAGGTTTTTCACCTCTTGTCTATTCTAAGGTTTTCTCTTCTGATATAAAACCATTGAAGAGTTGTTGATCATAAACCCTAGGTTTTGATAGATTTCAGTTCCCGATCGTATACCAACACTTGTTAGTCGAAATCGGAAGCTATAAAGAAAACTTCGATTAAGGTATCTCGTAAAAATCCTTAAGAAGTTTTAAACAAGATATCTCTAGATTTATTCTAGTTGTTCTTGTTATAGAATAATTAGGTTTCTCTTCCATTATTGAAGAGTATAATAATCCCTAATCCACAAGTTTTTTTTGATATTAGTTTTACCTAGTAATTGTTTTTCTCAAAACGAACACAAGATTTCCAAAACCTTGATTCACATCTAAAGGGAAATCGATTCGGTGTTTTGTGAAAAAAAAAAATCTAAAAGTACAACCGTGTTGTTGTATCTTCTGAAGAGAACCTTGTTCTACCAGAAGATTTTCGGGAATAACTTCTAAAGAGAATTTGTGTTATTATAGAAGTATACGAGAAGAATTCCTAAAGAGAATCGGTGTTCTGCTAGGAGTTCTACAAGTGATTGAATACAGCTGAAGCAGGTATGACATCTAGTCCGAATAGGTAGTATGAAATTGGTGTAACAGCTTATAATCTGTTAGAGCATAGCTCGGTTGAACCCACCAAGCGTTCGTATTTCATGTTTGGTTGTCATATTTTAGTGAATCAAAACTCATTTAAAGAGTCGCTTGATTATATACTAGAGTCAACTTCGTATAGGTTAGCTTGAAAGTATTAGGATATGAGACATTACAAGTACTACATGAAGACTTGAAGAATGTGAAGTAGTAAGGAGCTACAACGACGACATCATCCTTCCACTTGAGGTTAGTAATATTTGACTTGAACTGTTTCATTCCCTAACGTATCTTTCAAGTCATGCATATTGAAAACATAATTGCGAAGCCATGAATTATTATACTCTAGTTAGACATAGTATTAAGGAATACAATATGAAGTATAACGCTTATCTTTTGAACTTCGTATATAAAACATCGACATAATCATTTGAATGCTATTGTGATTATGTATGGGTATGAGGTGAATATTTCATCCTAGGAAACAATGTTTTACATTCGTTTAAAGGAAGTAAATTCATGAACTTGTTTTGTGAATTGAAAGGGAAATCGCTAGGCTTATTGGTATTGTTATTCATTGCAAATCTTTTGAACTACCAATATGTGTGATTAGTATAACCGCTCATGACTTGCTTATGTTCTTGGTAAAACTATTCACAAGGCCTGACTTTTGTATTGGTATGACTTTTATTAGTGAAACCGATCTTAAGTAATCACCTGAGATGGTATGATCGATTTAGTGTTATTGGTATGACCAACTCTAGGCAAAGGGGAACCGATCCTAGTAAGAGGTGCAACCGATCACAAAGGGGAATCGATCCTTGTAAGAGGTGCAACAAGTTTCTAGATATTGGGAACCGATCCTATGAACATGTGCAACACGTTTTTAGATATTGGGAACCGATCCTATGGACATGTGCAACAAATACAAGTTAGATACCATATATATGTGGGAACCGATCCTAGTACCTAGTCAACCAAATTTTGGTAACTAGCGTGACTAATTCTAGTACCCACATGGAAGGTAGAACAAAAACTTAATTTGGAAGAACCGTTAAACCCATGATTGGTGATTTGATAGGATAATCAATCGCATAATTCTTGGAAGTCTGATGAACCAATTCTAAACTTGTTTGGAAGTGTGGAAAATCGATTCCAAGATTGTAAGTATGAAAGTGGACTTACAAAGTAAAGATGTCGACATACTTTGAACATGTGCAGTAACGCTTATCTTTTATTGTTCAAAGATATTCCTTAATAGCTAAAGGAAAAATCCCAGATCGAAAATAAATTGAGAATCTTTTAATTAAGGTTTTTAATTTTATATTTGGAAAATAAAAATTAGTAATGTGCATTTACTAATTGGAGATTTTCTAGTGAGATTTCGGTCATTATTTGGACAAAGCATTTCCAGGAATTATGGAAACCGAATTTGGAATATATTGCATATCTTGAGAATATTTTCGGTTTTGGAAATTCCTTGGTGTCCAAACTTCCTTGGTCTATAAATATCAAAGTTTGCATTTCGAGCAAACTAATCCTCAGAGCCAGCAAAACTACCTAGTTGTGTTGTTACTGGTAGAGCCGCATATTCGGAGGGGAAAGTAACCTAATTAGGCGAAATCTCTTACGACCGCTCAGTTTAAAGACTTCTTTGGGATTGAAAAGCTCTATTAGTACCGTTGGTGGGAAACTAGATAATTGCGGTTTATTATTAGTTTTCGATTGATTTGATTGACTAACGGTTGTTGAACTTTGATTGCACCTAGTTTGTTTATGCTTGAGAATCTTCTCTTCTGATATATGATTCACTCAAACTAGATCGAAGTTTCGACGGGGATCTTTAGACTGTTGGTCGATCTAAAGACGTCTTGTGATAATCCATTGTTAACAGACTTCGTTCTGTGCATGATTGATCACAAGAGATTCAAGTTGATTGTGTGCAGGTGTTTATTGAAGATCTAAGAAGATTTGAAGACGAAGAAGATTTCTGATTTGGGTTCATGATCTTTGGTGTGCACAATACTTGTTTCGGTTAAAGAGGATCCAACTATAATCGGTTTATCTTTGTGATAGATTAGATTGATTAGGTTAGTAGATCGGCATCAATACAATTCTTTGTGATTAAAAGTATTGATTACAATATCTGGACAATTACTTTGGTAGTTGTTATTGGATAGATCTAAGGACCTGACAAAGGAGTTTATTGAGATAAACGGAAGAGCCTTTTGTCGAACTCATATCACTTGGTTGAAAAGAGTTATTACCAAACAGATTTGTTGTTCCTATACTGTTTGGAATACGAACCAAAGGAATTGTTCCAAGTGCGTGACTTATTAACAAGTTGGAGGAAAAGGGATACAGACGGAACTAGGTGAACTATAGGTTTAGTTTCTTGGTCTCAACTATACGAAGTTGGTTTGATTTTGTATAGCGGCTTAATCCTGAGAGTATTCAATTCTGGACAATGTCCCGGGGTTTTTCTGCATTTGCGGTTTCCTCGTGAACAAAATCTTGCTGTGTCTTTTACTTTTCTATTTCCACAATTATAATTGTTTTTATTATAATTAGAAGTAAAATACACAAACGTTAATTCCTATTTACTTGATAGTAATCCTATTATGTTTGGTTAAGTCCGAACCATTTATCAAGTTAACATACTTCGTTGTGGTATTGTCTCGATCTTGTTGTCGTATTGTTTCGATCTCGTATCCATAGTCAATCACGCAAGTTATCTTGTTGTCGTATTGTTTCGATCTAGTATCCATAGACGATCACACGGAGTGTGAACAGATTAGTTGTATTGTCTCGACTCGGTCTATAGACAATCACTTTCGGAGAAAGGACTTATAGGTAGGATTTTTTTAGATTGAGGTATATTTGGGTACCCTCGTCTTTTCATAATTAGTGTGTGTTTATTCTGGACTAGGTCCCGGGGTTTTTCTGCATTTGTGGTTTCCTCGTTAACAAAATTTCTGGTGTCTGTGTTATTTCTTTTCTGCATTATATTTTGTTATATAATAGAAATATCATAGGTTGTGTGTTAAGATCAATCAGTCTTGAATCCGACCTTTGGGTTGTTGATTGAATTGATTGACACTTGGATATTAGTTTGTGATACCGTCCAAGTTATTTCTCTTATTCAATCGGGCTCGCAAATTCCTATTTATTTGATTGCAGATTGAATTGAGAAATTGAGATATAACTCTTTGATATACTTTTCTATTGATTGAGTCTGACTGTCTAGTTGATTCTCTTGAAAGTATATTGGAGCTTGTCCACTCAGATTGCCGAACGAAATATTGGGTGTGGTTGTTGTACCCCCGCTTTTTCACAAAGTATCTGAAGCAGAAGTAGAAGTAGACGACAAATCTATAGTACAACCAGAACCAGTCTTGGAAGAATATTTTGTAGATTTTTTATAAGCAGAAGCATAACGCCAAATACAATGGTTAGCAGTAATGACTAGGAATCTTACAGATTTGACAAACAGGTGAACTAGAATCAGATTGAGAAGTTGATTTTTCATCAGATCCATGAGATTTCAGCTTAGATTTAGAAGACTTATTCCTGTAAAATGAGGAATCAAGAGAATCCAAAACTGATTTAGTCGTTATTTCTTCTAATTTGAAGTACTGCTCATAATGAAAAAGTTTGGAATGCAAATCACTAAAAGTAAAATTCAGTCTCTCTATAGTTGGCAGTGACAAAAAATTGACTATATTCACGACCTAATCGTTGAAGTGTGTACATAACAAGATCTGATTCATCCACAGGTTGATCAATTGCAGCTAAAGAATCAGAAATTGATTTGATCTCATCAATATAATCAGAAATAGAACGATTACCTCACCGAATTGAATGAAGTTGACTAAGAAGAAGAGATTTACGAGCATTGGATTGACGAAAAATTAACTTCTCAAGATGTAACCAAATCTCTCTTGCAGTTTTATCGCCAACAATACTTCGAGAAATACGATATGAAAGAGTTGCAATAAGACAGGACATCACAAACCTGTTATATTTGCGCCAAGTATAATACTCAGGATTTAAAGCCTTCTCTCCATCAATTTTGATAAATTGAACTGGTTCCTCAATAGACCCATCAACATAATCATATAGATCAGTGGTAATCAAAATGGATTCAAACTGATTTCGCCAAATGAGATAGTTGGATCCATCTGCTTCAAGTTTAACAGAGATAAAATTAGAGAGATTAGGCAATTATAGATTGATTTGAGACTTCAAAGTCGAGTTTAGAGGCTTTGACTTTTGAGATTGATTTGAATTTTTTTGTTGATTTACAGGGGAATCAAAAAGTGTATCGATCGCAATTATGGATATGTTTTAGATCTCTCAAGCTTAAAAGAAAAATGAGCGGAAGTGGATCGAAAATTTTGAATCTGAAATATTGAAAAAATGGATGATACCAAAGAAACTATAAGAGAGAGAAACCTAAAAGAGTTTGGAATTTTATTAACGATAACTGAAGCAGTTACAACATAAGGCTATTTATAGCGTGACATAGAACACAAGAGACTGTTACAACAAACTATAACAAACAATAGAAAAATAAAAGATAGATTTACACCTCAGTTACACTGTAGCATTCTTACAACAAGTAAAATCATCAATTACAGTTTTTGTTGTATTTGAATCTCATTTTGTTCCATGTTGGCTGACCTGGGCATATGTGATACTTTTACCTCTACCTTATGAAAACACTCCACCCCTCACCAAAAAGAAAAAGATCATAAGCAAAGTGTACAGTTTTGTTTGTACGTGTTCAAGGAACTGCCAAACTTCTTGTCGACCGATTCTAAGCGATAGGATGGGATGGAGGGGTGAATAGTGAAGAACAAGGTCAAAATTTGGAAGGAAACTGCTATTTTAGAGTCTATTTTAGACCCATATGGTTCACAGCCGTGTGAACATCTAATGATTCAATGTTTGAAACATTTAGGTGAGAAATGATTAGTCGGCTGTTAACATAGGATTAATTAATCGACAATTGACAGTTCAGATTGGGTTAAATTATTGGAATTTTTGAAGGCAATGACTAAATATAACCCACATTTGTGTTAATTACAATCCCGGTTTTTAAGGATTAAATATTCTAACCTAATCAACTCTGTTTTTCCCTAATTAAATATTAAACCCACCTTCGTTATCATCTTCCATGGAAATTACGAGTATGGTTACTGCCTGAAGTGAAAATCATTCCTTCATGATTTCTATCATGACACCATAACAACGCCACAAATTAGTGGGGTTCTATTTTGGGCCTTGGCAAATTTTTAGAAATCGATCGTGGCATCCCTATGTGCTATTGCTTATAACTTGCTCACATTTACTTAAATATTTTATAGCTGGAGATCAAATTATTCGACCTTGAATTTTTGAACTAAATACAAGGGTCCTATCCAAAATATAAAGGGAGATGCATCAGAAGTTTTGTGAAATGTTATTCTGGACTAATATACAAACACATCTAAGTTGGTGAAGGTGATTGAAGTTATCCTTTTTGGCTTTTTCGTGCTCCTCTTCTGTATATTGTTTATTGACGATACCAGAAACTAATTAGTAAAACTAGGTTAGAGCCTAGAGGGAAGATGACGAAGGTGGGTTTTGGTTACCCATATCACTTGAGGTTTGGAATATTTAGATTTTAGAAAGAAAGGCTGCATTTAGTTTAAACGCGGGTTGCATTTAGTCACTGTCTTTTTGAAACAAAAATAATATTTACATCAAGAGTTGCCCAATAGTCCAATACCATTGGTACACTTACACCTGTGCTCGCCAACATAACTATCATGTTGTAAGCCAATAAACAAATAGCTCGTGATTGCTTCAAAAAATAAATAAAAAAGCTCGTGATTATGAGCAAATCTCAGTTGTTGATTCGAAGTTTTATTTTCTCTCACACCAACCAGGATAGACCATTTTTTTAAGGGGTGCACAATAATCGGGTCGGTTCGGGTTTTGGCCTTGCCGACCAGCACACCATAGTAGTCGGTTATTTTAGAGGCAGCCCCAATTAGGGTAAAAGTTGAGAATCGGGTTTGGGTTGGTTCGGTTTTTTTGGTCGGTTCGGTTGGGTTGATTGGTCTAGTTGGGTTCATATGCAGCCCTAAATTCAGAGGCGCGCGTTTTGGACTATTGGCCTCTCCCTTCTGAATTCTGTTGCACTCATTGGTTTTTTTTGGTGGAATATTGAACTAAGCTCGAGATAACCTCATTTCATTACATCAACAATATCTTCTTGGATTTGAAATTTGTTGGACTTGAAATCCCTTGCTAGTAATATGGACTAGACGAACAATACAGTTTGTAGTCTTCGCATCTGTCATGTCGCGCGTCTAACAAGAAACGTGATTGGATTTTATAATCAGGAGGAGAGGAGACAGTCAAATTTCTGGGAGGTTCAATCAATCAGGAAAAATATCTAAATATCTAACACCTAGGAGTAGGAATCCGTCGGAATTCAAAGTTGCACTGACGTTCAAAGATCAAACCGTGTAGAAGAGACATATATGGACAAACAATAATTGTCTTGTAACTTGTTACTCTGCTCGTAGTTGCTTCCAAGTTTTGAACTCTATCTTGATATTTTTCTAATTTCCACTCTCTGAAGTCTCATCACAGAAGATTATAAAAAAAATATCGCTAACAGAATGAATTACATATATCCGGGACCCATTGAACTTAATAGGAGACTGCTATTTGAGCCGTTGAATGGGATGGACGATATTTCTCTCTGAGTTATTCCACTTAGGCCTGTCAATATATGTCTGATATCCGGAATCCGTTTCCGAGTATTCGAGATTCTATAGGATTTTATCCGTTTTATCGGATATCGGTTCGGATATTCTATCGGATATTTTTTCCTTAATATATCGTAATCGGATTAGGCTCCATCCGAATTGTTAATATATGATAGAACATGGATTTATTTGTGATTTACCCTAACCATATTTGTGATTTACCATAATATCCGATATCCGATAAAAATATGAAATGTTTGAGAAATTGAACTTAAATTTCAATTATGAACATGTTTTAAAGGGTTTTTAACATTTTTTGTCAGAACCGGATATTATCGGATAAATATCCGATATCCGATAGCTTAGCCTATCGGAATCAATATCTGATTTTTGATATCCTATAGGATATTATCGGATATCGAATATACGATAGCGCTTAACCTATCGGATACGGATTTCTAAATATCCAACGGATATTCATCCATTGACACCCCTAAGTCCACTCCAGATCATGTTGCTCCGTTTCTGTGTGTACATTCTGTCTCAAGCAAAAATAAAATAAATTAAATGGCTTACTTTAAGTTAAAAAAATGTAGTACCGGCAATGGTGCTGGCAAGTTAGGGTGAATGTCCTATCAGAGAGTCTAGAATTTGCCATGCCACACTTGCGAGCAACAAAATGTGGAAGTGCTGAGTTTATTTCATCCTTTTTTTCTTTTTTTTTCTTTTGAGAGCAAAGGGAAAATTGTATTAAAAACAGAGCTTCATCAAAGAGATGAAACTAAGATTAGAAAAGTTTTGGGTTAGCTAATTGTTACCAATAATTGCCTCCCAATTTGAGGTTAAGGTGCTCAGATAGTAGCCCTCAAATAACTTTGAATTCAAAGACCAGTTATATAGAGTAAATTTACAGCGTGTTCGGTTGGGAGAATTGAGAGCTCAATAATCCGATTACAAGGTAATCACCCTAATTCTCTGAACCGAACACAGTTTCGGAGCCAGGAATCCAATTCCTGGAGAATTGAATTACCCCCAAAACCCAGTTTTCAATTGCATCAGTAGAAGGGTGGAATAGAATCCAATTCCAGAGAATCAACGTAAAATGTCAAAATTATCCCTTAATGATCTGATATGTGTTACAGTTTCTACTCATAACGAGAGACGAAGTTGAACAAGGTTGGTGATGGTGGTGCTGGGTGGCGGTGGCGGTGATGTTGGTTACTGGTGGTGATGTTGGTGGTTGGTGATGGTGGGTGGTACTGGTATTGATGATGGTGGTGGTTTCTGCTGGTGGCGATGGTGGTGGTTTCTGCTGGTGGTGATGGTGGTGGTTGCTGCTATGGTTTCTGTTGGTGGTGATGGTGGTGGTTGCTGCTGGTGGTTTCTGCTGGTGGTACTGGTGACAGTGGTGGTAGTTTCTTCTTTACATTCTGATGTATTATTTGATTGTAATTGTGACTATGGAGATGATGAGATTGAAGAAATAGGGACATATAAAGTGATTTATTTAATTTGGATTACTAGCAATTCAATTATCTCAACCAAACACTATTTTTTTGATTAAGTAATCCATTCTTGGAATAAAATTCTAGGAATTGAATTATCCTATAATTGAATTCCTTAGACTTGAAAACTTTGAAATGAACATGCTATTAATGGAAGTGATAAGATGATCAAAATTCCTCCGATATCCCCTGTATAATCGACTGTTACTCTCATTCCATACATTCCACCAAATCGCAAAAGGCTAGATACTCCATAGTTGTCGGATGAAACTTCTGCTCCTCTTTCTTGACCACTCCCAAACATTTCTCTTAACTGTCTCTGAGAATACCCATTGTATCTTGAAACTGTCTAGAAAGTAATGCCATAAGTTTCTTGTTTCGCTGCAGTGTAAAAACAAGTGATTCTGGGTTTCCTGCGTCGCTGAACAGAATAAGCATTGACTAGATTGTACACGTCCATCTCTATGAAGCTTATCGAAAGTTCGTGCTCCATCATGGCAAACAGTCCATATAAGAAAAGAGACTTTCAAGGGTACCTTTGGATTCCATACCCGCTTGTGTGGAAAAACAAGAAATCCATCCACATCTAGTGCCTCGTAGCAACTAGCGACTGAAAAATCAGTACCATAAGCCCATTTCCTTGTATCCTCCACCGTATTGCCTTGAGAAACAACAATATCTCCTAGCATCTGTAACATGTCTGCCACATCTCCCACTTCTTGTTCATTTAAAGCTCTTTTGAAATTGAGATTCTGCTGTCCATTCTCGGACATAACTTCATTCACATCAGCATCTTTAGATCTTGATAACTTATAAATTCTTGGATATCTTTCCTTCAAAACAACATTACCAACCCATTTATCTGACCAGAAAGCAATTCTGCCTCCATTTTTAACAATCAAACTAGGCCCATCTTTGACAAATTGCATAGCCTTTAAAATTCCAGACCAAAGACTTCGACCCACAAATTTATTAGATGAATTAGGATAAAAAGACTCATGTTTACCTCCAAATTTTCAAGAACTATTCGTCTCCAAAGCACGTTTTTTCCGCTCCAAATATCCAGATCCACTTGCAATGTAAGGCCTTGTTGACAATCTTCATCTTCTTAATATCAATACCCCCTCTAGATTTTGGCAGTGCAGCTTTAGACCATGAAACCCAACTCCTTTTCTTTTGTGTATTTGAAGAACCCCACAATAAGTTTCGTATAATCTTCTCTAGTTCTTTAACAACAACAGCAGGCATTTGAAACATTGATAAATAATATATTGGCAAGCTTTCCAAAACACTATTTATTAAGATAAGTCTCTGACCTTTTGAAAAATACCTTCATCTCCAAGTGGACAAACGTTGTTTCTGTATTATCACATCCCAAACTGCTCTAAATTTGGACTTGCTTCCCGGCGGTATCCCCAGGTAGTTAATAGGAAATTCAGCTATTTGACACCCAAAAGCATTAGCATAGATATCACCATTATGAGCCTCCCCAATACCAACTATTGCACTCTTCCGAAAATTCACCTTCAAACCAGCAACAAGCTCAAAATAAAATAAAATATTCTTCAGATTACCTACTTGCTCCTCTGAATCATCTAAGAAAAACACTAAATCATCCGTAAATTGTAAATGATTGATGATTGTATTGTTTTTCGCCACCTGAAATCCATAAATTAGCCCCGCTTCAGCTTCCTTTTTAATCATCAAAGAAAGCAATTCGATAACCATGATGAATAAAAAAGGTGAAATTGGGTCACGCTGTCTAATTCCTTTTGACTTCTAAACATACTTGTTGCTTCGCCATTTATCAAAATTGAGAACCTATCATAATAAATGCACCTTCTAATCCAGCTTCTCCAAACCAAACCAAAACCAAACCTATCCATCAGCATATCTAAACAGTTCCAATTAATATTGTCAAACGCCTTTTCAAAGTCCACCTTGCACACAATGCCGGATTTATTAGCCCTTATCCTAGAGTCAATTACCTCTGCAACAATCAAAATCCCATCGCTTATACACTCCACTAATAAGGCTTATTGGCCTAAAATTATGTAATGAAACAACACCATTAGTTTTAGGAATGAGCTTCAATGATGTGCAGTTTAATCTCCGATATAAGGATGATGTTGCTTCAAATTCTTTAATCACCTTCATCAAATCCACCTTGATTATCTCCCAAGAAGCCTGAAAAAACTCGATTGTGAACCCATCAGGCCTTGGAGCTTTGTTGGTGCCAAAATGCCAAATGACATTTTTAACTTCCTCTTCCGAAATAGGCTTCTCCAAGGCAATACTATCATCCACAGAGATTGCAGGCATAATAATGTCATCAAAACCAGGCCTAATAACATGATCTTCAGAGAACAAAAACGAATAAAATTCCTTGGCTTCTGTTGAGATTGCATCTTTATCATAACACATTGTCTCATCTTTATTTCATCCTGTTAGAATACGGGCATCCAACTCAAAACCAATTGGCAATGAGTGGAGAGGCCTTAAAGAATTATAAACCGCAGGATCTTAAATAACCCAACAATGTGGGACTAATAATCTCAACACGCCCCCTCACGTGTAGCCTCGCTGGGTCTAACACGTGGACAATAAATCGAGTGACTAAAGGTGTGGTCATCAACTGACTTGACACAAATAGCCTGCTCTGATACCATGTTAGAATGTGGGTTATTTCTTGGAACCCCAAGAGATGAGATTTCTGCCTAAGAACACACAATGGCCTGTGGTAGAGCGAGAAGTATCAGGATCACCACCCCAATCAGCATCAGAGTATGATGTGAGCTGCAAGGAAGAATCACGCCAAAAACAAATGCCATGACCTAAGGTACCCTTGAGATAAGGAAGAATCCGTTTAACTGCGTGAAGTGATTATGAGTTGGCTTGTGCATAAACTGACTAACTTGGTTGACTGCATAGGTGATGTCAGGTCGTGTCATGCTTAAATATTGTAAACTACCAACTAAGCTTCGATATAAAGTAATATCAGGAAACAAAACACCATCACCAGATGTTAGCTTAGAGCGAGGAGCCACAGGAGTAGACACTGGTTTGGATTCAGCAAGAGCCACAGGAGTAGACACTGTCTCCACCAGTAGTACTGAAGCTGAGTATCGTGCTTTATCATCTACTTCTGCTGAACTTATTTGGATTGAGTATCTATTGCATGATCTTGGTGTCTCCCTATCGCAAGCTCCTATTCTCTACTGTGATAACATCAGTGCTACATACCTTGCCCTTAATCCGATACAATATTATCGTTCCAAGCATATACAAATTCATTACCATTTTGTTCGTGAAAGGATATCTTCTGGGTCTTTGCAACTGCGCTATATCTCTACTGAGCATCAACTTGCGGATATATTTACTAAAGGCTTATCGACTGCAAGGTTTAACTTTTTATGTAGCAAGCTTTCACGTTGTCTTCCACCGTGTACATCTTGAGGGGGTGTGTAGAATATATGTCCATGTAAAGTCCGTATATAAGTCCATATATATGTCGGATCCTTGTATTAGAGTCCATTTTAACTAATACCCATATAACTCAATATAAATACATGCCTCAATAACTATGGTTAACTGAGAGCTTCCATAATTGTTAACATCCTTTTCCAACGTTAAATTTTTGCTGATATCCATCGAGAGTGGTGTTGAGACCCAAAGAGAGATTTTAAACGGTTTTTTAGTTTACTAGGGTCAACTGTTAGTGTTAAGAGTTAAGAACCAAATGCTAGTACACAAAATTTAAATAACCTTTAAGAGGGATAGCGCAGAAAAAATATCGATCATTCTTATCTTGGCAGGCAGATATTTTACAAGAAAAATCTACTGTATTGGCTTAACCTCTCCCAGGGCCTAAGATATTTGACAGCCAGGTATCCCTCAGAAACTATATCTGTAATTTGATGGATACATGGGGACAGACCTCGAACTAAAAAAATCTGCACTCTTGTATGGTTACATGGGCACGTACGTGCTGTCACCATTATTGGGAAGGTAGACTAATTAATAAAACAAGATTCTAAACTAATCACTACTTATCGTGGCAACTGGAGTTCACACTTATAGTCTCTCATAATTGTTGACTTATCTTTGCCAAACATTCGGCGTTCCCATACACTCAAATTCTCAGCTTCAGCAAATCACTCCATTCCCATAACTCAACTTCCACGGATGCGTGTATATAAAGAGATGCGCATATATGCAATAACGAAACACATATAGAAGAGAGTGAGGGTCCAAGGGAGTTTTAGTTAAGCTTCAATAATTGTTTGAGAAATGGCTTATTACAACTCTCTTCTCTATTTCTGTATTTTCTTCTTCATATTCAACTTCAATACAGTTATTACAGAAGGAATTGGCCATGCTCCAGCAGTTATTGTATTTGGAGACTCGCTTGTTGATGTGGGTAACAATAATCACTTAGAGTTTTCCATTCTTAAAGTTAACTATCCTCATAATGGTGTCGATTATCCAAATCGGAAAGCAACTGGAAGATATAGTAACGGAAAGAATGCTGCTGATTTCTTTGGTAAGTACAACTGACGAAAGAAAATAAAAGTAGTCACTGTTTGAAAGGCTAAAATGAAGTTTATATGTGTCATTAATAAAATTTTGGCTTCTTAAATGTGGACAGCTGAGAATTTAGGATTAGCGACAGCGCCACCGTATCTCTCCATTAAATCAGCTTCGAACAAGGTCAAGGTGTTGCTCGATCAGGGTGGAATCAATTTTGCATCAGGCGGAGCCGGAATCTTCAATGAAACATTAAGCAAATTTTTTGTAAGAAACACAGTATCATTATTTATCATCTCTTTAGGCACATGTGTACAGGATCATATTGTGTATTTTTGCTTAGAAAAATGTTACTGCATCTCGCGCTAGAACTAATTTCATATTTTAAATACATTTTTGGAGCAGAAACAATCCATCTCACTCAATGAACAGATAGCAAATTTTAGAACAGTGCACGGAGAGCTCATGCAACAATTAGGAACCGTTCAAGCACAAACATACTTGGCAAAATCTGTGTTTCTTATTGTAATTGGTAGCAACGACATTCTTGACAAATTCCAACTTGTTGATTCGATCCTGGGAAAAGAACCAGCTGGTGATCATCAGTTCATAAACTCTTTGATGGTTATACTGAAAAGCAAGTTGAAGGTATGTATATAAAGACTTCCAGCTTTCCTTGCTCAGTTCTTTTCTTTTTCTGTGTTCATCTTTTCTTTTTCAGCGTTCATCTTTAATCCCAAATCACTTTTGTTTTTGTGCATATATCTATACAGACAATTTATAATCTCGGTGCACGCAAATTTGCCATGGTTGGACTCGGTCTGATAGGTTGTTGTCCAAAACTAAGAAGCGATAATCCTAAGGGGGAGTGCAATGAGCGAGCAAATTACTGGTCTGTTCAGTACAACAAAGCTGTCAAATCACTCTTGCAAGAACTCAAAGAAGAGCTTACAGATATTCACTATTCCTTAATAAACACTTACGATATCATGGTTGATTTCTTACAACAACCAGCTCATTATGGTAATGTCATTGTATTTATTTTTCGCCAAATCAAGCTTAAATAGTTCATATATTCAGTTATGACTTAAGAGGCACAAATCTTAATAATTGATAATGTTTTCAATCCATAACAGGGTTTAGTGAGGTAAAATCCGCTTGTTGTGGAGGGGGGAAATTTAGAGCACAAATTCCATGCCTACCAATAGCAGAGTACTGTAAGAATAGGCGAGACCATATATTTTGGGATCTATACCATCCAACTGAAGCGGCTGCTAAAATAATTATGAATGAATTTTTTTTGGGTACAGAAAAGTATGTCTACCCAGCGAATGTGAAGCAATTACTGGAGATATAAATGGAATTGACTACTAAAAAAATGTAATTCGATATACTCAATGTGATCATTTTACATGTTATGAAAAGAAAGAATAAAGTTTATACGGAGAACCAACCGGAAATAGCCCCGTTGGCCAATGTGGGGTCGAGCTCTCAAGTTGCAAGATATCGATATTTGTGATACAAAAGCGTATATTATGAAGAAAAAAAATCGGAAAAGAGGCTAACCTCAGATAATATATTGATAGAGCCGATTTAGGAAATCGGGGAACCTTACACAAAATTTTCAAGATCATATGAAAATCATACAAGTTATTGTATCTCCACCAATTCTTGCCTATCAAACCTATCCTTTTCGAACTAAAAACAGTATCAGACGACCTACTCTCTCGCAAAGGAGAGGACCAAACATCTGGGGCCAAACTAATTTTGAGAACAAAACCAATTTGTATCAAAGCACAAGGAAATGATTGGATCAAATCCAACCCATTGTTCATTAGAACATGTACATAACATGAACTGGAGTTTTTAAAGTTTAGACTGCCTATTGCAATCAAGGTAGCAGTGACCCAACTAGTTGTAACAGTAGCCATAAAGTAACCAAAGTGTCTCAAGTAACCAAAGTAATCTGAACCTGTCTTTAAGTGTCTGGATCGGAATGAATAAAGCTGTATCGGCATTGGAAATGTGTTAAGAGTTATAATAGTTCTTGAACTTGAAGATGATCTTGCTGATCCAACTGTTGCTATCTTAGTTTCAATAACATGAGTTATTATGCTTGTTGCTGCAAGTGATATGATGTTTCGACATAAATCTGAGCAGGTACCAAATAACCAAACTTGAACCATATCTTCCTCTGTAGCCGGAGTAAAATAAGCTCGTCGGAAAACACGACCAGAATTAAGTACCCCGTAAAAGAAAATACTAGTATCAAATTTGTGGTAGCTTAAATTATCACCACAGAGGCACACAGAAGCATAAGCAACTACCCTTAAAATCATATCAACAAGAAGAATCAAAGAATCTAGGAAGGAGTGATTCAAACTAGTACTGAAAAAATAAATTGCTAAAAAGTACAACATATAAAACTAAAGCAAGATCTACAACTATATCATACAGAAAAGCAGATCTTGAAGAAGCTTCGACTAGAACGGAGATCGTTACCGGAAGTGAAGACATGTTCAAATCTCTTTCGGGTTTAGATCACCAAACATATTTGCAATAACAGCAATAGATCCAAGCAACCAACCCTGAAAATTTCTAGCCGATCGATAATTAAACACTTCAACCGACAAGTAAATAGAAAGAGAGAGATAGTAATGGATCAGAGGAGGAGGGGAGTTATAGAGGCTATTGATCTGCTCAGATCGGCTTCAAAAGAGCCGATCTGAGCAGTAAGTTTCTCAGGCGGCTAGGTTTCGAATCGCACTTTTTTAGAGAGAGACGAGGAGAGAGAGGAGATGGGTAAATGGACTTTTTTGAGCGTATATTACGATGAAACATCAACGGATCACTGAAAGCCTAAGCTGCACGTTCCAAAATTATAACAATTTGACTCTCATTGTTATAATGTTTGAGAATATAATTTGTTTTGTTTTGACAATAGAGAATGGATCCTCTTCTTTTTCTTCTCTTCTTTTCCCCCAAAAAAGTTTGGAATCAAATTTCTTCTTTATTCATTATCTTCAACTTAGATTAACTTGGGACCAACTTTTTTGAAAACTGTAACTGAAAATCCTAGCCGCTTAAGTCGTTTTCAGCTCAGATCTACTCCAAAGGGAGCATATTTAAAAGAATAGATTATCTCCCACCTCTCTAAGTCTTCTCTATTGATTTCGTACTCTTGTAAGGCTACTTATAATCTTGAGCTATCCTCATAGAAATCCAAAGGTCTCTACATTTGGTGGCAGACGGACAAGGATTGCTATTTGCTAAGCAGACGGACAGAGTCAACTCGATGGAGCTGGTTGGTACAGAATCGGTAGAAAATGACTTGATAGTCCCTCAATCTGTTAACCTAACCAAACCAGCTGCGAGTGAAATTTAATAATCCATACTCGTAAACTGAGCCTATACTGAGTGATGCTGGAAACAAAATGCATGTATGATTCTCTCTATGAAATAGAACTATTTTCCAGAAGAGATCTAATAATTCTTAATAACTTGTTGATTTTAAGTACGAACTTCACATCCCAACGTTCCAATTAGAGAAATTTTTGAAGATCACAAGAACAAGATAAGGATGAACTAATCTAGAGCTTGAAAAAGCCATACATCCAAGATCAAAAGCAAGGTATTTTGTAGATTTTCTCTTCGCCTACTCTTTCTTCCTTTCTAATTTTCGGTGTCTTGCGTTTTTGCAGAGCATAATTTTATTTTTTTGCTCAATGTAAATTAATCGTTGGGTTATAAAAAATTATGCATGATAAATGTTTAAGGTTTTTTGTTGTGCAATTTATATGAACTTTAGGGATTCTTAGATAAAAAAATTTCTTCTTACAAATTCCGAAGTTTGGTGTATGTTGTAACTGAAATTCATATTGATTAGATCTAATCACCTAACTAAGTACCCGTTTTAATATATACGACAGTCTAATCACTTACCCATTTCATTTATACGCCCATGAACACATTAGTAGTTCAAAATTATTCAGATAATCCACCGAATCGATTGGAATCGACCAATTAACCATCCATATCCGTTCAAAATATAAAAAACATTTCAGGCTCAATTTTCTACAAAACCATGGTGTTCACATAAGCATTATGTCAAATAGATTTATACTGAACGGATGTTAAAAAAATCTCAGTTGCTTGATTCAGGATGTAACTTCTGCCAAATCAAAGAAAAACGGTTTCTAATCAAAACATAGTATTTTCCTGTAGAAAAATGTGTTTCACTTGATTGCTCATCCATTGTTTGATAAAATGCTTGAAAGAAGAGAGTTGAAATTGGTTGCATTTTAAGAATTCGATACAAATTTTGATTACCGGTTTTTGTTCATATGCGGGAATTGAGTAATGGGTCCTCGTAATATTTTCTTTACTTATAATTGAATATCTACTTTATGTTACAGGCTAATAGTTTGAGATTAGAAGTTGAAATGTGTTTGTAATGAGAAGCTGAAGTAAGACAATTCATGGATACTGCTAAGGTGTTATCTAAATTGGTGTCACTAGTGGAAAATAGTAGTTTCGCGACCGTCAAAGCAAGTCATATATACGAGTTAAATGACTTGCTTTGGTAGTCGGGGAAAGGGTCGCTGTTTGAGCGTTTTTTTCATCTATGACGTGGCTTTGCGGGTCGCTGAAAATCTTATATCAACGACCGATGTTAACGGTCAGAACATTATGAATGACCCCAATCAGTCGTAGATATAAATATTAATATATAAAAAATAGATTCAAATTGGCTGTCTGGCCTGATTGAATCTGACTAATTTCTACTTTATGTTACAGGCTAATAGTTTAAGATTAGAAGTTGAAATGTGCTTGTAATGAGAAGCTGAAGTAAGACTGTCGCAATTCATGGATACTGCTAAGGTGTTATCTAAATTGGTGTGAAGTTAGGAGTTGCAGATGCTTCTATGACAAAATGTGTTGAATGGGGTACAAGTGCATATTTCTCGTTTTTTCATCTTCAGCGCCCCCCCCACACCCCCCCTCATTTACCCATTTTAATTTATACGCTTTCGGACCAGAAAACTCAACTTATTTTATACAACGATCTAGTGCCCTACCTAATTTATTTTGTAGGGTCACGTTGGGGTTATAAACTTGAGTACAGTTATATATATCTTTGCACCTGGTTAGATGAGTACAATTGTGTTATTCATGAAGTGGTTATTGAAATCTCAGAATTTCTTTGTGTTTCAGAATGGATACATCCTGGATGAGTACTGATTGTCCGAAAAAACCTTATATAGACAGGGTCGTGGCATTTCTGCGGTATACTGTCTACCACCCGAAGAAGGAGGATGGTGAATTCTTATGTAGTGTCCATGTATGCCGTGCATGGTCAGTTGGTGAAGTAGATAAAAATTTATTCTTATATGGAATCGACCAAACCTATACTACATGGCTATAATGAAGGTTCTACTTCATCCCCTTTAGTACGTAAACAAATAAAGCTTTCTTTCTGCTTACTGTAACTCAAATTTTTTGTTTAGAATGAATTATCAATCTGTGATATTTTCTTATAAAACAACACAAATGCCAACTACTACATATTAAGCCGTATGGCTGACATTTTTGGCCTAAAAATGCTATATAATCTTTATATTATTGATATGTATACTTATTCTTTCTGTTTATTTTTTGTCATTAAGTTTGATGCATCTATGTAGTAAATTGTATTTTTTTTGACGAAATAGTTTGTGTGTTGAATTACTGTCTCTTTTAACATTTTGAGTGGTTGATGATACACAATATTACGTATTATGTATGTTCCTTTTGGCATACTGGGTGATTAAGCTGTAAAAAATATATTTTGTTGTAGGTGTTTGTTTTGGGCTCGAAAATCTTGCAAATAGGTTTTCAGAGTGTAGTGTATTTTTAAGTTCAAATCAATGTGTGAAATTTGCAGGTTTTGTGTTGTTATTTCCGTTGTTGACTGCTCTACTGTAAAGGTTAAGCCATGCAGTTGGGTTGGTCGTGTTGATTTCGGTAAAGCAATTATCTGTTTTCCATGGTTTTTTGGTTATTTAGAAAGGCTGTCACATATGAGAAGAAATTTCTGGGTTTCATTTTATGTTTCTCATGGTATCTCAAATATAATTTGTAACATCATTACGGGAATGTGATGTCTCTGAAAATAATGTATTGTTCTATATCAATCTGCTTTCTTATTCCGACTTCCGATGGATTTTTTTACGCGTTTTTTTTTTTAGGCTTTTTTGTGTTGCCTTTCGATAGATTTTCATAATATGGATACTATATCAAACGCACAGAGTCCATTTGTATGTTGTTTTCGTCCATACAAGATTGCAGTATTAAAGATTTAAATTAGGGTTCCTCCATCACTTGCTAGCGACACTCAACTTTGGAGTCTTATGGAGATCGGTGATTCGCTGTATAGGAAAAAAATATGTAGGGTAAATATGCTTTTCTATTGGAGAGAAAGATTTGGGTTTCCAAAACTGTCCATATTCCAAACTGAATTATGAGTAACTGTGGTTGGCTTATTAACTTTGGTTGAGGGGTAAAATTGGAAGTAAAAAGCGAAACTTAAGAAACATAAAAGGACAACCGATTTTGTCCATCAACCATAATTGACTGAAACGTCGTCCTTCTCTGAAGTATGACCCAATCCTTTGGATTTACATGACGATTTCTCTATAGTCCTTTGTTTTTGATAACTTGGTTGTTTTTAAAGGGAAACATCTTGCTCGTGTACTAATTGAGTATTTTTGATCTAACATCATCATAACTAACCATTAGATTATGGATGGTTGTGACGATATTTGCTAAAACATTTAGTAAGTAATAAAGGATGTATGAATTAAGCGAATGATTAAATGTCGTCCATATTTTCTAATAATTGGTTGTGATGCTGAAAACGCGGGGGGTCTAACAACCACACCCAATATTTCGTTTGGAAATCTGAATAGACAAACTCCAATATACTTTCAAGAGAATCAACTAGACAGTTAGACTCGATCTAGAGAAAAGTATATCAAAGAGTTTTATATCTTTATCTCTCAATTCAATCTGCAATTAACAAATAGGAATTTACGAGCCCGATTGAATATAAGAGATGAACGGTACCAAAAACCAATGTTCAAGGATCAATCAATTTCAATCAACATCCAAAGGTTGGATTTCCCAATTGATCGATTCAATGCACAACCTATGATATTTCAATTATATAACAAAATATAATGCGGAAAAGAAATAACACAGACACCAGAAGTTTTGTTAACGAGGAAACCACAAATGCAGAAAAACCCTGGGACCTAGTCCAGATTTGAACACCACATTGTATTAATCCGCTACAGACACTAGCCTACTACCAATGAACTTCTGAATGGACTGTAGTTAAACCCTAATCAATCTCACATTGATCCAAGGTACAGTTGTGCTCCTTACGTCTCTGATCCCAGCAAGATACTACGCACTAGATTCCCTTAGCTGATCTCACCTACAACCAAGAGTTGCTATGACCCAAAGTCGAAGACTTGATAAACAAATCTGTCTCAAACAGAAAAGTCTATAGGAATAGATACATCTGTCTCCCAATAAAATAAATACGAGTTTTGTTCCGTCTTATGATAAATCAAGGTGAACAGGAACCAATTGATATACCAGACTTATATTCCCGATGAGATGAAGATGTTTGTGACTACTTTTTATCTTGCCTATCGGAGATTAAATCTCGAGCCAATCTTAAAGAAGATACTACTCAAACACGATAGAAACAGCAAGATCAGATCACGCAACTACAGAGAAAATAGGTTGGTCTTGCTTCACAATCCCAATGAAGTCTTTAAGTCGTTAACCTACATGGTTTCGTGAAAAACCTAAGGTTAAAGGAAAATTGACTCTAGCTTATAAACCTAGTATCACACAGGAAGTGTGGGGATTAGTTTTCCCAGTTGCTAGAGTTCTCTTTTATATAGTTTTCAAATCAGGGTTTGCAATCTAAGTTACCTTGGTA
>JAJJMB010017752.1:3394007-3583014 GCA_023531105.1 Papaver atlanticum | reverse complement strand
ATATAATGCGGAAAAGAAATAACACAGACACCAGAAGTTTTGTTAACTAGGAAACCGCAAATACAGAAAAACCCCGGGACCTAGTCCGGATTTGAAAACCACACTGTATTAAGCCGCTACAGACACTAGCCTACTACCAATGAACTTCAGACTGGACTGTAGTTGAACCCTAATCAATCTCACACTGATTCAAGGTACAGTTGCGCTCCTTACGTCTCTAATCCCAGCAGGATACTACCTACTTGATTCCCTTAGCTGATCTCACCCACAACCAAGAGTTGTTACGACCCAAAGTCGAAGACTTGATAAACAAATCTGTCTCACACAGAAAAGTCGATAGGAATAGATAAACCTGTCTCCCACAGAAATACCTACGAGTTTTGTTCTGTCCTTTGATAAATCAAGGTGAACACGAACCAATTGATATACCTGACTTATATTCCCAAAGAAAAGCCTAGAATTATCAATCACCTCACAATAATATTAATCGTATGGTAGCAAAACAAGATATTGTGGAATCACAAACGATGGGACGAAGATGTTTGTTACTACTTTTTATCTTGCCTATCGAAGATTAAATCTCGAGCCAATCTTAAAGAAGATAGTACTCAAACATGATAGAAATAGCAAGATCAGATCACGCAACTACAAAGAAAATAGTTGGGTCTGGCTTCACAATCCCAATGAAGTCTTTAAGTCGTTAACCTACAGGGTTTCGTAAAAAACCTAAGGTTAAAGGAGAATCGACTCTAGCTTATACAACTAGTATCACACAGGAGGTGTGGGGATTAGTTTTCCCAGTTGCTAGAGTTCTCCTTTATATAGTTTTCAAATAAGGGTTTGCAATCTAAGTGACCTTGGTAACAAAGGATTCAATATTCACCGTTAGATGAAAACCTGATTAGATTCAAGCTAATATCTTTCAACCGTTAGATCGAACTTAGCTTGTTATACACAAATGTACCCTCATTTAGATTTAGTAACCGTACCTAAACGTGTACACCATGTTGGCTCAACCGTAGTTAACCGAGGTTAGCTATATGAACACTCTCATAGCAACCTTATTCATCTTAACCATAACTAGTTCAAATGACTCAAATGAAACTAGTTAAAGAGTTGTTCAATTGTTATATTTTCATAGAAGTATACAAGAACACAATTGAAGCAAAATCGGTTTGATTCACTCGAATCAATTCATGAACATTATAGCCACGATTTTCAAAGAATGCATTCCTTAATATATAAATGTATTAGTTCATGAGCCAACCGATTTTAGAACTTTAACCACTCAAGTATGCAAACGGGTACGCATACTTAAGTGGCGTGTATGAGTTTGGGTTCGCCAGTATGCAAAAGGGTACGCATACTTAGTACACTTCCAAATCCTAGCTGAAATTCCCGGACCTATACCTTACGCAAGTATGCGTACCGGTATGTTTACTTGGTACACGGAATTTCACAACTACAAGTACGCATACGGGTATGCATACTTTAGTTCCGGTCATTGATCACATACATGAAAGAATGCACACTATGTTTATAATCCAATGATGGTTAAGTATTCTAAACTCTTATTTCAATCATTGAAACTTTCTTAGAGGATGACAATAGCCGTTTTCACACACTATTAGCATCAAAGCCGTTTTCAAGTTATTGAAATAATCATAACGAAACATTCCAAGTCTACACCAAATGATTGTATCACACAAACCATGTAAGATGTTACTCGGCGATTTTCACATGATCATCTTTTGACTTTCGTCAAGATTATAAGATGAACTTGGTTGAAGCGAAAGCTTACCAACACATATCCCGAGAAATATGTAAGCTAGTTAAACTCAGCTCGAAATCTCAAATGTGTATAATCGACAACTATATAGTAATATGACTTTTGTCTCAGTATAGGAGATAGAGTAGAAATAGACTTTCCAAGTGATAAATGAGTTTTAATCTCCACATACCTTTTGTTGATGAAGTTCCACAATCTCTCCTTAGTATTATTCGTCTTCAATTGATGAACGTCGTGAAGTCTAATGCTCAACTACACAATCTATCCTAGTCCGAGACATCACTATAAGTATACTAGAAATCAAGACTTATAGTTTTGATCACTAACATTGACAAACAAGCTTGAGATAGCAACACTTGCGAGTTCGACCGAGCAGTGCTCTAACAGACGCTGCTAGTTCAAAAACTGCTTGAGTTACGCATGAACAAATATTTTTACTTTTTAAAGATTTGCATTATTCTTTTGGGATTTGTTTCGGAAGTAGTAAGGATTTTGTTAGTTTTGATAATATTAGTGAGTATCATGGGGTTTCTTCTCCAATCTACTTCACACTTTCTCACCAAAGACTCAACAGAACTAACACCAACATCAAAGACACCGAAGAAACAACAACAAAATTAGGAAGCAAATAGGTCTACTTTTTTTTTCAAAATGATAGTAGTGTTGAAAACCAAACTGTTTTTGTTAGAGCACTGCTCGGTCGAACTCGCAAGCGTTGTTATCTCAAATTTGTTTGTCAATGTTAGTGATCAAAACTATAAGTCTTGATTTCTAGTCTACTTAAAGTAATGTCTCGGACTAGGATAGATTGTGTAGTTTAGCATTAGATTTCACAGCGGTCATTAATTCAAGACGAAGAACTACTAAGGAGAGCTTGTGGAACTTCATCAACAAAAGGTATGTGGAGACTAAAACTCATCTATCACTTGGAAAGTCTATTTCTACTCTATCTCCTATATTGAGACAAAAGTCGTATTACTATAGTTTTTCGATTATGCACATTTGAGATTTCGAGCTGAGTTTAACTCGCTTACATATTTCTCGAAATATGTGTTGGTAAGCTTTCACTTCAACCAAGTTCATCTTATATTCTTGACGAAAGTCAAAAGATGATCATGTGAAAATCGCCGAGTAACATTTTACATGGTTTGTGTGATACAATCATTTGGTGTAGACTTGGAATGTTTTGTTATGATTATTTCAATAACTTGAAAATTGCTTTGATGCTAATAGTGTATGAAAACGGCTATTGTCATCCTCTAAGAAAGTTTCAATGATTGAAATAAGAGTTTAGAACACTTAACCAACATTGTATTATAAACATGTTGTGCACTCTTGCATATGTGTTATCCATGTCTGGGAACCATAGTATGCGTATTCGTATGCGTACCTGTTGGTTTGAGAAGTCTGGAAACCTAAGTGCGCGTACCCGTACGCATACTGGCGTAGGGTTTTGACCGAAAATTTCTGCTGGGTTTGGAGGTATCCGTACCCGTTCGCATACTGGCGAAACCAAACTTGGTACTGCTATTTCAAGTATGCGTACCCGTTTGCATACTTGAATGGTTAAATTTCTAAAATCGGTTGTGACATGAACAAATACATTTATATAATAAGGAATGCATTCTTTGAAAATCGTGGCTATAATGTTCATGAATTGATTTGAGTGAATCAAACGGATTTTTCTTCAATTGTGTTCTTGTATACTTCTATGAGAATATAGCAATTGAACAACTCTTTAACTAGTTTCATTTGAGTCATTTGAACTAGTTATGTTTAAGATGAATAAGGTAGATATGAGAGTTTTCATATAGCTAACCTCGGTTAACTACTGTTGAACCAACATGGTGTACACGTTTAGGTACGGTTACTTAAACCTAAATGAGGGTACATTTCATTTGTGTATAACAAGCTAAGTTCGATCTAACGATTGAAAGATATTAGCTTGGGTTTAATCAGGTTTTCATCTAACAGTGAATATTGAATGCTTTGTTACCAAGGTAACTAAGATTGCAAACCCTGATTTGAAAACTATATAAAGGAGAATTCTAGCAACTGGGAACCTAATCCCCACACCTCCTATGTGATACTAGTTATATAAGTTAGAGTCGATTCTTTATTGGGATTTTGAAGCCAGACCCAACTATTTGAAAACTAAGGTTTTTCACGAAACCCTGTAGGTTAACGACTTAAAGACTTCATTGGGATTTTGAAGCCAGACCCAACTATTTTCTATGTAGTTGCGTATTCTGATCTTTTCCTGTTCTATCGTATTGAGTACTATCTTCTCTACGATTTGCTCGAGATTGATTCTCCGATAGCCAAGATTAAAAGTAGTCACAAGCATCTTCGTCTCATCGTTTGTGATTCCACAATATCTTGTTTCGCTACCATACAATTAAGATTATTGTGAGGTGATTGATAATACTAGGCTATTATTCGGGAATATAAGTCCGGTTTATCAATTGGTTCCTATGCACCTTGATTTATCAAAAGACGGAACAAAACTCGTAGGTATTTCTATGGGAGACAGATTTATCTATTCCAATAGACTTTTCTGTGTGAGACATATTTATTTATCAATTCTTCGACTTTGGGTCGTAGCAACCCTTGGTTGTGGGTGAGATCAGCCAAGGGAATCAAGTTCGTAGAATCCTGCTGGGGTTCAGAGACGTAAGGATTGCAACTGTACCTTGATCAGTGTGAGATTGATTAGGGATCAACTACATTCCAGTCCGAAGTTAATTGGTAATAGGCTAGTGTCCGTAGCGGCTTAATACAGTTTGGTGTTCAAAGCTGGACTAGGTCCCGGGGTTTTTCTGCATTTGCGGTTTCCTCGTTAACAAAACTTATGGTGTCTGTGTTATTTCTTTTCCGCATTATATTTTGTTATATAATAAAAATATCAAAGGTTGTGCGTTGTATCGATCAATTGGTAAATCCAACCTTAGGTTGTTGATTGAAATTGATTGATCCTTGAACATTGGTCTTTGGTACCGTTCAATTTGTTTCACAAAATAATTAGGCTCGCAGATTTCTATCTGTTTGATTTGCTGATTACATTGTGAAATAGAGATACAAACTCTTTGATATACTTTTCTATAGATTGAGTCTAACTGTCTAGTTGATTCTCTTGAAAGTATATTGGAGTTGGTCGATTCAGATTGCCGAACGAAATATTGGGTGTGGTTGTTAGACCCCCTCTTTTTCAATTGGTATCAGAGCAGGCAAACACGTTTAAGACCTTATAAGTTTGTGTTTGTAGCAATCTAATCTTTGTGGACCTTAGAAGTATCTCACAAATTAACGCACATAGAGATGTCTTCCAAAGCTTCTGAGTATGCCAAAAATCTTGTTCTTTCCTCAAAGGATAACACCTTATTAGATTCTTCCGAATTCCGAGGAAAAAGCAAGAAATTTGACATCGTGTTAGAATCAGAAATGGAACTCACCAGATCGTTAAAAAAATCTGCTGAAATCGTTGATTTTCAAGTTTCTAAAAACAAGACTCTTGAAGAAAAGAATGATCAGCTCATTGATGAATTTGAGAAATCTCTAGAAAGAGAACGTGAACTTTATTGCTTTATTGAATCTCTCTCTAACAATATCGAAAAATTGGTTCAAGAAACTACTCTACAGCGTGAAAAGATTAGTATGCTTGAAGATACTATTAGAGAAGACTCAATTAGAAAAGAACGTTTAATCAAGGCTCATTCATCAGAAATAAACAGTCATCGTGTTGTAAAAGAGAAACTTGTTGCATCTCTTCGATGTACCAAAGGACAGTGTAACACCTTGAAAAAGGAAAACTCTGTTTTGATTAGTAAGTCATCCTCAGTACGTTCTTCCGATACTCACAAGACTTTACCCAGCGTGAAGAAAATTCCCTCCAAGGAAGTACCCACTGTGAATCACTTGCAAAATTTACATGTGTCGGAAAAGGTTATGAGTCAAGGCAATTATGTTTCTAGTCCACGGTGTTGTTCCTTATGTGGGAAAAAGAATCATTATGCTCTTCATTGTTTTGTTAGAAAGAAACAAATCTCTGATCTTCATAATTTGCTTCTTTTTACTGTCAACGATGTAAATCTCCTGAAGACATCTACAATAAATTTCTTTCCTACAGAAAACAAAAATTATTATAAGAATGATCTCTCTTCTAGAAATCATCACAGGTTGCAAGTTCCTCTTAATGGTATAAACTCTTGTGCCACGAATGAACACATTTCCTGTGCTTATAAGAACAAGTCTGGCAAGTCTAAATCAAGAAGATGGAAGTCCATCAACTCTTCTCCTCTGGAACCGATTTCTAGAGGTCCTAGACTTGGTCCTCAGAAAAATCCTTCGGATGGATCTTTAAAAGGGTCTATGACTAATTCTTATGGAATAAGTTATAATCAATGGAAAGAAGGGAATACACGATACAAATACACAAAAAATGTGTACAACTCTTCTCCCATAATTCATAGTGAGAATATTTCTCACTTCTTTACCTGATTCCAGGTAAGTTATCCCTTGTATATATCTTGAGAGTTGCAAGGATGATGATTGTAGGAGTTGATAGACGCATTTATGTGTCTATTTTCATCTCTATTGTGTATATTGTTAGTACCCATTTTTGTACTTATTATGGTGTTTTATGTGTTTGTAGGTATTGTTGGGCAATAAACATTTTTGGAGAAATCGGCTCGAAAAGTTGATAAATGCAACCCGAAGGAGATTTGCTATTCGGACTGTCACTTTGGATAAGGGGTAACCCATTTCCAGGAAGCTACTAAACATAGACCGAGACTAGATGGGGGGAGGTCATCTTCTCAAATTCAAAAAGAAATTTGGCGGGAAAACATAAAGCATGTTTCTGGAAGTTTTGGTGATCGTGATTTGGAGGAGTTTGAAGACGATTAAACCTCTGATTTTCATAGACTCCTTATAGGTCTAGGAATCTAATATGGGTATTGAACTGGATTAAACTGGTCTCAGTCGACGGATTTTTATCACAACAGCAAAAAAAGGAAAGTCACGTGTGTGACCGATTTTAGGAAATTTTAGAGAGATTAAAGTGCTATAAACCTTCCGAAAGATTGGTAACTATCTGAGGAAGAGTTTAGAATCAAAAGGAAAGCTCATAAACGCGTATAAATTCTAAAACAAGAAATTGCCGCAAATTTGCCGTGAAGAGAAAGGAAGAGATTTTGGAAGATTTTGGAGAGATTTAATCGCTCTTTTTGATATAAATAGATTGTTTGGGTCATATAGAAGGAGTGTCGAGAGTTTGGGGGGGAAGGGCTGAGGAGTGAGAAATCAAGACGAACAGAAAGCTACCTGCTGCTGTTTTCTGCTGTTGCGGAGATGAAGAACACGAAGAACATAAGACGCACACTAAAAAGTCGCGAAGAACACGAAGAACTTCGACCCACATCGAACCGTCGCAGAAGCAGTCTTATATTCAACTACGAAACCCTTTTATCGTTTACGTCTGTACTTGCTTAAGATATTCAGCGACTTCTATCTTCCTTGCAAAAGGCCTTCTGTAACTACAATTCATTCTCTTCAATAAAAACACCTATTCAGCCATGCATTATTATTTTGAGCGTTTTTTCACCATGAAGAACTAAAACCCAACATTGGTACGACGGAGGGAGTCGATTTTCATCATATGGTAAATTTAATTTATTCTTTTTGTGACTTTTGCATTAATTTAAAATTGAAATATGATTTGAATTAATTAGTTGTCATTTAATTTGATGATGTATGCTTATCTTAAATGTTTTGATACATCATGCTTAGGATTTACAACTAATCTTTTGAGAATCTACTTAGGCAAAAATAAGAGTCACCATATCATTTTTATTTGGGTTATAATTGTTGAGAATAAATAAATTAAACCACATGCTTGAGAATTGGCCAAATCCTTAGTCCCAATACCTCTCGCCCATTGTTTATAATTTTTGTTTATATATTTTTATTAAATTTAAAAACTCGAATCTTCACAAGTCCGAGTTGAACGAACTCTACTTATCACTTTTTACAACAACATAAAACCCACATCAATTTTTGGCGCCGCCGACGCGGATTTGTTTTTGGATTTAGAGTTTATAGATTTTTATTCTTTTGTTCTTTTTTACGTTTCTTGGGTATTTGTCTTTTTGTTGCAGGTTTTGAATCAAAGAGGAATTGGAGACGAAAGACCTGGGGGATTAAAAGCTAGACAAAGCGAAAAGAACGAGCAAAAAGACGAAGATATTTTTTTTTAATTAGATTTTTTTTTTTTTTAGAAATTGTAAATAGGACTTTATTTTTGTAAATTTTTATTTTTGTCAATTTTATTTTTGGACATTTTTATTTTTTATTTTTGGGACATTAAACATTGGACATTATTTTTATTTTTAAACCCTACGGAAGGGTACATTTTTTAAATATAAACTGTTTGCAGGGAAGGACGACGATTACGATATCGTCTCGGCCCCTCGGGTTCGCACACTGACGTAGGAGTTGGTGGACCGAGTCGACTTCAGCGGTTCTTCGCCCGTCTGGTACGGGAGGTAAACTTTTAAACACCCGCGAATCTCCTGTCAGCGGGTTTACCGTCTTCCTTAAAGTGCATATATGTTGAGGCTTTGAATACGGATTTTAATTTCCTAGTAAAGGGCAAGGCCATGCCATACAAGATAAGGGTTCGGATTTCATCACCGTTCTCTTCTTACCCGCCTTAGGAAAACGATACCGAACGCGAACCCAAGCTTAAAATATTGACTAGAACGAGACCGATAGGGTAACGAGCTTGTAGGAAAGTCGTTCAAAAGGATCGTATTGGGTATCTTGTTAGCCTAACTCAAAGTTCAGGAAGATTACTGTAAGTCGATTAGAGCCGCCTTGTAACCAAGGGAAGCGTTGCCAAAGAGGTGGGGGTATCAAAGCTCCTCTGAGCTTCTCCTACTTCTCTTCGACTTACATTACTTGGATCGTCCTACGAGGTTTGCTAAAATTGTACCCATTTTCCTTTTGGAAAAGTAGAAGCTGGTCTAGAAACAATCTAAAGGAGCCATCATGCTTGTTGTTTGCTAGATTTTATAGGTTTGATTTGGTCGAGTCAGCCTTGTTTGTGATTGTGTAGAATTCCCTTGCAATTAAGAATGTCGAACTGGTATTACAATAGCCAATACAATGAATATCCGACTGAGTTTCAAAATGGACATTATTCATATTACGACCATAGTGTAAATAGTGGTTGGGAACACCAACCTTTTGAAGGTTATGGTTCATACCATGGTGAGCCCAATTACTATCCACACACACACTAGGTCATATGAGCAAGAAAATAAAGATTATTATAGTGCTAGTACCTCGTCTTTGGACAATACAATCAAACTGTTGAAATATAGTCCTTATTATGATCCTTCCGTATCTTTAGAAGAGTCTCTTAAGCAGTTAACTGAACAGACAAATAGGTTTGTGTCGGAAATTAATAGACGAACTGCACCATTGAGTGAATTCTCTATAGAGGAATCCCTCAAGAAAATGGCTGAGACAAACGAAAGCCTTGCTCGAAATAATCTTGATTTCCAATACAGTGTATCCAATAGTACCTTTGAAAATGAGGATAGTTATTTGCATAATCAAGATGACGAGGTTAGCATTGGAAACACTAGTTTAGATGAGGTTCGACCATTTTCATGTTATTACAATGATGATTATGACGAGGATAGTATTAATGAAGAATTTGAAATATGTAGGCATAGTGATCAGGAATTTGTTACTCCAATTGAGCTTTATAATGATAATATTATTTCTAGTTCAAATCCAAATAATTTTAATAATTATTCACCTATTCAAAAGGACGAGGATTTTTCTAGAGATATCCCCGGTTTAGACGATGTAGTTTTTCCTTTTGATTACGAAGCCGATAGTGGTTTAGAGGAATGGGTTTATTCTGAAAATGCTGTTTTAGAGTCTAGCGACTTAGAAACAATAGTCTTAGACAAAGAATATGAACTCGTAGAGCTTTTAAATTTGAGTGAGGATACATCACCTGAGTATAACCTAGAAGAAGCAATTGATTATTTTCAGGATTCTGATGATCTAGAAATTAGGGAAATTATATCTAGTCTATCCAGAGACACCCAAAACTCTAAGTTTGGGGGTGATTATCATTTTCCATGTGCCTTACCTTTAGCTCTTACAAAGATCCCTCACTTGGGACTATATATCTGTTCCTCGACCATTTTACAAGATTACCTTCATACTCGTTTTCCCGAACCTAATGATGTCCAGGAAGAAGCTCAGAAGTTAGAAACCCATCTTATGGTTGATGTGGTTTGCCCAGGCTATGATACCCAAATTGACTTTGTTTTCCCACCAAATAGTTTTCTTCCAACTGTGGGAACGTTTATATTCCAAATGTGTCGAATATTAAGTTGCGAGACTAAACCTAAATGCTTTAGGAAATTAAAATCGACACATTTGCTTAAGAATGACCACTACTCTCACTGTGGTCAATTATGTAAGTCAAACCTGATTGACTTAGAGGATCCTCAATTATTTAGGTTATTATTATGTGCTTCTAAGTTCTTATTTGAGTTTCTACAGACTCTAGGACCTAATAATTTGGATCTCACTTATGAGGAAATGCATCCAATGAAAATATTTTATTTAGACCCTTTCATAGAACCTGAACGTGAACCACAATTAGATATAGGTATCTTAATCAGGAAACTAGATAAGGGCATGCTATTCTTGTTCACTTTCTTGGTTTATTGCAGTTTCCTTTGGTAAACTCAATTTAGTTTTGAAGACCCAAAGTTATTCCGACTGTTACTTTATGATTCGAGTGACTAATTCTTTCCTAGTCTGGCTGAAGACTTTAAACTTAGCACTTCTTGGGAGGTAACCCATGGCTCATGCAACACGGTAATATCTTTCCCTAATTTTTTTCTTTTACTTCAAATGGCAACAGTTTCTCCTTGTTCATGCTTTTAATTTTATCTTTAGAACATTGAGGACAATGTTAGGTTTAAGTTTGGGGGTATGGGAGAAACTTTTTAGTTGCATTATAAACTCCAGAGCCTAGAAATTTATGCCTATTATGGATGGCACTAACCAATCTAAGTGGATGGAAGCATTTTGGTTTTAGGAGTTGAGGGACCAATCTGAGTAGATGGAAACATCTAAAGAGTCTATTCATAAAAGCACGGAGCTCAGGTGTTAGAAATAACATGATAGTTTCACCGTATCTCGGAATCATCTTATTACTTCTGTTTTTGTTTTTGCAAATTTTTATGTTGATGTCTGCTGGGTTGAAATAGAGTGATTGAGTTACTAAAAAAAAAAAAAAAGACCAGACCAATTAGACCAATCGGAATAAATATTAACACTTGGATAGCAATATGTGTGTGTTCTCCCTGTCTCCGTCGCCTAAACAAGCGTGGAACGCAGGATCCACGGGAATTACCATGTAATCTGCTGACAAGAAGCATGCGCTTGGATCCAAAAGATCTAATCATATCGTTAAAAATAAAAATAAAATAAAATAAAGGTTTATTATAAAGTCGACCACTGGTTCCCTTGTATATGCCAGCTGAGTTGATGTAGATTTAGGATTGTCGACCACTGGTTCCCTTGTATATGCCAGTTGTGTTGATATTAGTCCAGACCAGTATCTCAATCCACTAGGTCATAGGTTCGTCTTGGCATTGAAGTCCATTCGCAACCATCTACTTCTATATCCATCTTCTTAATCTATTCATGTGATTTGTTTGATTCCAGATATTGATGTCCATAGTGAGACTATCTGAGTAGAGCTCTGTCACTTATATATGAATTTTAGTATACTTGAGTGCAAACTAATATACAACAATTGGAATTTCGCATCAGGGTACTTCCTCCCGTAATCAATAAGTATGCCAACCAAGGAGGTTCTTTAGTGCATTCCAAGGTTCTGCGTAGATAGCTAGGGTATGGAGTAAAAGTTTTGTGGGTATATCTCTAGTAAACCCTCCCGAGACTATAACTCGGCCACTAGGGACACCTAGGGGTTTAAAGGCTTGTTGCACATGCTAAGTGCAATCGACGATGCCTGCGACAGTGAGTTAGGATTTTATTTTTTGTAGTTTTGATTTTCTCGGGACTAGCAAATAATAAGTTTGGGGGTATTTGATAGACGCATTTATATGTCTATTTTCATCTCTATTGTGTATATTGTTAGTACCCATTTTTGTACTTATTATGGTGTTTTATGTGTTTGTAGGTATTGTTGGGCAATAAACATTTTTGGAGAAATCGGCTCGAAAAGTTGATTAATGCAACCCGAAGGAGATTTGCTATTCGGACTGTCACTTTGGATAAGGGGTAACCCATTTTCAGGAAGCTACTAAACACAGACCGGGACTAGATAGGGGGAGGTCATCTTCTCAAATTCAAAAAGAAATTTGGCGGGAAAACATAAAGCATGTTTCTGGCAGTTTTGGTGATCGTGATTTGGAGGAGTTTGAAGATGATTAAACCTATGATTTTCATAGGATAGACTCCTTATGGGTCTAGGAATCTAATATGGGTGTTGAACTGGATTAAACTGGTCTCAGTCGATGGATTTTTATCACAACAGCAAAAAAAGAAAAGTCACGTGTGTGACCGATTTTAGGAAATTTTAGAGAGATTAAAGTGTTATAAACCTTCCGAAAGATTGGTATCTATCTGAGGAAGAGTTTAGAATCAAAAGGAAATCTCATAAACACGTATAAATTCTAAAACAAGAAATTGCCGCAAATTTGCCGTGAAGAGAAAGGAAGAGATTTTGGAAGATTTTAGAGAGATTTAATCGCTCTTTTTGATATAAATAGATTGTTTGGGTCATATAGAAGGAGTGTCGAGAGTTTGGGGGGCTGAGAAGGGCTGAGGAGTGAGAAATCAAGACGAACAGAAAGCTACCTGCTGCTGTTTTCTGCTGGTGCGGAGCTGAAGAACACGAAGAACATAAGACGCACACTAAACAGTCACGAAGAACACGAAGAACTTCGACCCACACCGAACCGTCGCAGAAGCAGTCTTATATTCAACTACGAAACCCTTTTATCGTTTACGTCTGTACTTTCTTAAGATATTCAGCGACTTCTATCTTCCTTGCAAAAGGCCTTCTGTAACTACAGTTCATTCTCTTCAATAAAAACACCTATTCAGCCATGCGTTATTATTTTGAGCGTGTTTTCACCATGAAGAACAAAAACCAAACATTGGTACGACGGAGGGAGTCGATTTTCATCATATGGTAAATTTAATTTATTCTTTTTATGACTTTTGCATTAATTTAAAATTGAAATATTATTTAAATTAATTAGTTTTCATTTAATTTGATGATGTATGCTTAGCTTAAATGTTTTGATACATCATGCTTATGATTTACAACTAATCTTTTGAGAATCTACTTAGGCAAAAATAAGAGTCACCATATCATTTTTACTTGGGTAATAATTGTTGAGAATAAATAAATTGAACCACATGCATGAGAATTGGCCAAATCCTTAGTCCCAATACCTCTCGTCCATTATTTATAATTTTTTTTTATATATTTTATTAAATTTAAAAACTCGAATCTTCACAAGTCCGAGTTGAACGAACTCTACTTCTAAATTCATCCTTCATTTGTGACCGGTCCACGAACGTCCGTGTCCTCTTCATGAGAGTTCATAGGGTTTCCATAACAAGAGATTCCTTCTCCTGTTTACAAACAAAAAATATTCTATATTATGTTGGTCCATCCCTAACAAAAAATTATATGGAGAACTCTTCAAGATCTCAAGAGATTGCAAGTCTTGACATGGAGGAGGACACTCAAGGACGTGATTCGGTTCAAGAACTTGTTCTGAAGAAGATGCTTGTAAGGAAAGAGCACAACTCCTGGATTGATGAATCTGTCAAGGATTTAACTCATTTTCCGGATGATTCAAAGGTCGGGTTTGCAAATCTTCAACTGCAAATAAATCATCTTTTAGATGGTCAGGCCAGAATCCTTGCTAATCACCAGATCTTGATACGGAATCAGAAGAAACTCATTGTGGACTGCGTTAAGGCTAGACAACTTGCCCGTGTTGTTGATCATAAAGTTAGTGTTCTAACTCATGAACACGGAGTTTACACGGTCAAGAGAGTCAAGGAAATCAGCGACACCTTCTATGATGGATTCATTGAAAGGTATGAAGTTATCAAAGAACAGTAACTTTGTCTAGGAACTTCTTATGAGAATTTATTCTTGTGTTTTTAAGAAGTATAACTAGGGTTTGGAATAGCCATTATTGTGAGTACACATAGCTATTGCCAACGTTTTCATCTTGCAATGTTTTTAGATTTATTTATTTAAATTCTAAAGTTTATTTGGAAGATGATTTTTACAGTATTAATCTTTATGGTTTTATACATTGCAAATTGTTATGGGATGTGTTGTTTACGTCCGTGAACCTTGACTGTCCCATATTTGTTCAAAAGTTAACTCTATTATATGTTGATATGAAAGTATATTGATAAAAGATAGAACGAACTTTTGACTACAAAAGTTAAGCCTTTTATGTCATTATGCAAATATTGATGGAAGAAAGGATGAACTTTTGTTTTCAAAGATTAAGTCTATTATATGTCATTGTGCAAATAGTGATGAAAAATAGAATGAATCTTTGATTATTCCGCATTATTGGTCTTTCCCTGATCCACATCTTTGTGTATGTACTGTGTTGCTCCGTAAGTTCTCTTATGTTGAGCATGGCAAATTGAATTGGTCATTTTCCTTGTGGTTAATTTAATTGAGATTTTTGGATACAAATTCATGTTTAATATGATTTGTTAATGTCAAAAGAAATCCTTCTTTTCTTGTAAAAGTAAGGTCGCTCTTGTCGTTCTTTCGGGAATGACATTTTATGGGGGAGAGTTCTTAATTGAACTTGTGCTTAATTGCAAAATCTTTGTGGGGAGTGCGGCTGTGAAATATTGTAGGGGTTATCTTGTATCTTTATAAACTCCTTGATGAATGCATTTAGTTTCGGTTATTTGATGGCATCTAAACAAGTTGGTATGTTGTTCTCTTTTGGTCATGAAGTATCTCTATGAAAATTTCATGAGGATCCCACTAGTTTTCGTACCTTTGCCAATTTATATTGACAAAAAGGGGGAGAATTAATTCACACTACAAATACATATGGTTTATGGATCATTATGTAAGGGGGAATGATTTTCATATTGAGATGAAGTATTGACTAAGGGGGAGTGATACATATCACCATAGTATTGTTGTCAAAGTTGTGATGCAATTGGACTTTGATGCAGTATAATGATACTATGACATTGTATAACAATGATTGAGAGCAACTGTTTTCTCATTGTTATAGCTACGGATCTTCAACAACGATGATGCTAATTTGAACACATTTGGAATCATTGGAGTACTTGGAAGTGACGAAGATTTCGAGTAATGTTGAAGAACCAAGGAGATCAAGCATTTGGATGAGAACCTACAAAGTTTATTCATTTTGTAATCCATATGTATTGATAGTTTTGTCACTAAAATTGACAAAGAGGGAGATTGTTAGAACACTGCTCGGTCGAACTCGCAAGCGTTGCTATCTCAAGCTTGTTTGTCAATGTTAGTGATCAAAACTATAAGTCTTGATTTCTAGTCTACTTATAGTGATGTCTTGGACTAGGATAGATTGTGTTGTTGAGCATTGGACTTCATGGTGGTCATTAATTGAAGACGAATAACTACTAAGGAGAGCTTGTGGAACTTAATCAACAAAAGGTATGTGGAGACAAAAACTCATCTATCACTTGGAAAGTCTATTTCTACTATATCTCCTATATTGAGACAAAAGTCGTATTACTATAGTTTTTCGATTATGCACATTTGAGATTTCGAGCTGAGTTTAACCCGCTTAAATATTTCTCGAAATATGTGTTGGTAAACTTTCGCTTCAACCAAGTTCATCTTATATTCTTGACTAAAGTCAAAGATGATCATGTTAAAATTGCCGAGTAACATCTTACATGGTTTGTGTGATACAATCATTTGGTGTAGACTTGGAATGTTTCGTTATGATTATTTTAATAATTTTAAAATTGCTTTGATGCTAATAGTGCGTGAAAACGACTATTTTCATCCTTTAAGAAACTTTCAATGATTGAAATAAGAGTTTAGAACACTTAACCAACATTGAATTTTAAACATGTTGTGCACTCTTGCATATGTGTGATCCATGTCCGGGAACCATAGTATGCATACCCGTATGCGTACCTGTTGGCTTGAGAAGTCCGGGAAATTAAGTGCGCGTACCCGTACGCATACTAGCGTAGGATTGTGACCAAAAATTTCTGCTGGGTTTGAGGTATGCGTACCCTTTCGCATACTGGCGAAAACCAAACTTGGTCCGGCTATTTCAAGTATGCGTACCCGTTTGCATACTTGAATGGTTAAAGTTCTAAAATCGGTTGTGACATGAATAAATACATTTATATAATAAGGAATCCATTCTTTGCAAACCGTGGCTATAATGTTCATGAATTGATTTGAGTGAATCAAACCGATTTTTCTTCAATTGTGTTCTTGTATACTTCTATGAGAATATAGCAATTGAATAACTCTTTAACTGGTTTCATTTGAACTAGTTATGGTTAAGATGAATAAGGTTGATATGAGAGTGTTCATATAGCTAACCTCGGTTAACTACTGTTGAGCCAACATGGTGTACATGTTTAGATATGGTTACTTAAACCTAAATGAGGGTACATTTCATTTGTGTATAACAAGCTAAGTTCGATATAATTGTTGAAATATATTAGCTAGGGTATAATCAGGTTTTCATCTAACGGTGAATATTGAATGCTTTTTTACCAAGGTAACTAAGATTGCAAACCCTGATTTGAAAACTATATAAAGGAGAACTCTAGCAACTGGGAAACCTAATCCCCACACCTCCTGTGTGATACTAGTTGCGACTAGAGTCGATTCTCCTTTAAACTTATGTTTTTCACGAAACCCTGTAGGTTAACGACTTAAAGACTTCATTGGGATTGTGAAGCTAGACCCAACTATTTTCTATATAGTTGCGTGTTCTGATCTTGCGCTGTTCTATCGTATTGAGTACTATCTTCTCTAAGATTTGCTCGAGATTGATTCTACGATAGCCAAGATTAAAAGTAGTCACAAACATCTTCGTCTCATCGTTTGTGATTCCACAATATCTTGTTTCTCTACCATACGATTAAGATTATTGTGAGATGATTGATAATACTAGGCTGTTCTTCGGGAATATAAGTCCGGTTTATCAATTGGTTCATGTGCACCTTGATTTATCAAAAGACAGAACAAAACTCGTAGGTATTTTTGTGGGAGACAGATTTATCTATTCCAATAGACTTTTCTGTGTGAGACAGATTTGTTTATCAAGTCTTCTACTTTGGGTCGTAGAAACTCTTGGTTGTGGGTGAGATCAGCTAAGGGAATGAAGTGCGTAGAATCCTGCTGGGGTTCAGAGACGTAAGGAGCGCAACTGTACCTTGATCAGTGTGAGATTGATTAGGGTCAACTACATTCCAGTCCGAAGTTAATTGGTAGTAGGCTAGTGTCCGTAGCGGCTTAATACAGTTTGGTGTTCAAAGCTGGACTAGGTCCCGGGGTTTTTCTGCATTTGCGGTTTCCTCGTTAACAAAACTTCTGGTGTCTGTGTTATTTCTTTTCCGCATTATATTTTGTTATATAATAGAAATATCACAGGTTGTGCGTTGTTTCGATCAATTGGTAAATCCAACCTTAGGTTGTTGATTGAAATTGATTGATCCTTGAACATTGGTCTTTTGTACCGTTCAAGTTTTTTCACATAATAATCAGGCTCGCGGATTTCTATCTGTTTGATTTATTGATTACATTGTGAAATAGAGATATAAACTCTTTGATATACTTTTCTATAAATTTAGTCTAACTGTCTAGTTGATTCTCTTGAAAGTATATTGGAGTTTGTTTATTCAGATTGCCGAACGAAATATTGGGTGTGGTTGTTAGACCCCCTCTTTTTCAGTTTTACCCCCCGTTGTTTGTAGCAACGCCGTTAATTAAAAGAGATTAGTCAATTGTCAAGTTTAATTAGGTCGTAGTGGTGGTGCAAACTCTAAAACTCTTCGATCAAATTACGATAAGCTCAAAGGTTAATTCTTCTTATCAACAACCTATTTCGCTGTTTACGATGGTGCCGTTAGTTTAAATAGATTGTTCATTGATCCATGTCAGCCTGGTGGAGGTTATGAAACTTAGTTATTACGATTAGATTCCAGTCGTTTCCGGACCACTATATATGTAACTCTTTTAATTGTAACATTCTTCTTTGTAATAGTTTCAGTAGCACTGATCTAGTTAATATATTAATTAACATGCAAGAGGTACCCTCTTTTTCTAAAAAATAAAAAAAAAACCTACACTTTCTGTACCGTAGATGTAGGTACTGTTATTTAGTGTCAATTATCTGCATGTAACTATTATCTAAAATCTAAAATAAACTATAATACCTTTTAAGGCAATTATCAGGGTTTGTAAATAATGTTTTATTTAATCCTCGATTGATTTCATCTTTAGTGGCTTATATATGCCAATTAGATGTTTCTTATATAAGTAATGCCATTTTTATTTTTAGTACTATTATTTCACATGCCATATTCCAAATATCAGTTCATCTATGAAACAAGATTTATTTCATTTTTCATTGTTGTCAATCTCTGATATATTTTGAATGGATGTATTCAATTTTACCATAATAATGAAATCAAAGATGTTTCTTTCAGGAAAAAAAGGGTTTGTTTTTGTATCGTACATCTATTATGTAATCATAATCTGGGTCGTCTCTAGCTAAAGCCCATTGAAGTTATAATTATTCATTTATGTGTGGCCCACATGATTAGGGGTGAGTTGCAGATAGAATTCAATGGATTGGCATCATCCACATCTAATCTTCCTAAACGACGATCGTATGAATATCAATTATAGCTAGTCTACCTTCCATTCAAAAAGTTTATCCTTAGAGAAAGTTAATTTAAATAACCACTTCAAATTTTAATCTCCTAAGCTGATCGAAAAAAGATTCCTAATTTATTGTATGAATGCAAATACTTTAAAAAAAAGTTTAATATCTTACCCGAATTCTTGAAACTAAAATCAAGCATAAAAACTTCCATTATGGAGAGTGTTTCTCTTTTACAAGTCTGATAAGTTACTGTAATTGAAAAAAGTAAATAATCTCTTCGAATATAATTTGGTAAATTCTTAAAATTTTCAATTGTTATCCAATTTTTTATGGTTGAATTACCGATTCGTCTATTAGATGTTTACAAGGCTGCACATGATACAGTTCCGTACGGTTATTAAGCCTTCCATAGTCGGAACTAGAGCTACTCGGTCTTTATGATTTGAGAACAACTGCTAATCATTAACTACTTCGGTCGGTTCGATCCGATTCTTAGCCGATTCGGTTTTGGTGGATTATGGTTAACTGATGTACTTGTCAGTTCCAGAAAACTCCTTAACTATTTGGAATCGCAAACGATAAACTTCTAAAATAAATGATGTCTTCAAATTTTTGATTAAAACAGAGAGCTAAAAGTCATGATATATTTTGTTTTCAGATTTATTTATTTTTTGATCAAAATCATGATTTAAATATTATGTAAAGAAAAGTTAATTGCCAAAATGTTAACACCATGAAAATTTTGCTGCAGATTTAAATTAAGTTTCATAGCTTTGTATTTCTTAAGAAAACTCGGGATGATAGGGTGTTGTCCGAAACTGAGAAGAAGAAATCCTACGGGTGAATGCAATGAGCAAGCAAATTACTGGTCTGTTAAGTACAACAAAGCTGTTAAATCACTCTTTCAAGAACTCAAAGAAGAGCTTACAGACATTAATTATTCCTTAATAAACACTTACGATATCATGGCCAATTTCATGCAACAACCAGCACTTTATGGTAATGCCAATTTATTTTATTTTTCTCCAAGTCAAGCTTATATATGGAGCACAAATCCTGATACTTGGAAATGTTTTTAATCCATTACAGGGTTCAGTGAGATAAAATCTGCTTGTTGCGGGGCGGGGAAATTCAGAGCAAAAGTCCCATGCCTACCTATTGCAGTGTACTGTAAGAATAGGAGAGACCATATATTCTGGGATCTATACCATCCAACTGAAGCTGCTGCTAAAATAATTATGAATGAATTCTTTATGGGCACAGAAAAGTATTTTACCCTGCTAATTTGAAGCAATTACTGGAAGTATAAATGTGAGTTGAGACTGATTTATATAGGTGATCGAGAAATTGTGATACTAGTAGAAGTCTATATCATCAAATGCAATGTGCCATCAACCGGATTGCGATATTCCGAATCGAAATTGTGACGATTTTGATTCTCTTTTGTGTTTGTGACTTGTTAGAGAATTTCGAACACGATTTACTTGTTAGATTAATATTAATAGATAGTCATAATCTGGGCGGGATCTAGCAAAAGCCCATTATAAGTCGTAACCAATTAACCATCCATTTACGTGCGGCCCAGAGAATTTGGGGTGAATACAGAATTGGGATGTGATCGGAATGTCAATCGCATCTAGTCCGCCATCCATTTTGACTGATTTATTCTCAAAATTATTTCGAATAACCATTTCAAATGTTAATCTCTTAAGCTAATAAAAAAAATATCTCTTAAACTAATAAAAAAAATATTAAGCCCATGAAAGAAAATCTAAAATCTATTCAATGAAAGCGAATACCTAACTGAAATCTCAAAAATCTTGCTAAAATCTTGAAATCGAATTTGCATTAAGCTGAATATCTTCGGTTGCAGAGAGGAATTCGCTTTTGATGGTTTGATTTGTATTATAATTAAAGAAAGTAATTGATCTCTCGCCGAATATAAATTGGATATATTTTTTAAACAGATAAAAATGTATTAATAAAATGATGCTCCTTTATAGTCACCTGCAAAATTTCTCAAAATGCCTCATGTTTGGTTAGATAACTAAAAGAACCATCTGAATATGTGGAGGGATCCTGTTTAAATTATTTATGTTTATTCTAGGAGTCTGAGAAGGGAGATGAGGGGTACTATGAGTACTCTGATCAGCTAGATGTTTTTTATTCAGAGTAAAAATCTTTTCGGGAATGAAGCTACTATCTTGAAACACTTTATGGAGCATTTCACTCCGAACAATCAAAGCAATTATAGCTTTTTTCCCAACTTCTGCACAAGAGATCTGCTTCTGAAACATACTGTTAAACCAGATACATATCCATTCCTTATTATTTTGAGTGTGGTCAGCATACCGGCCCACTATAGCAAACCATACAACCCTTGAAATATTGCAGTTCATGATGATAGGTGTATCTGTCTCAGCTGCAGAGCCAGATAATGGGAAATCAACATCTATGTGATTCACTATGAATGCAATTATGCGTATTGTGGGTAATAGATTTATCATGCACTTCCACATAAAATGCTTGATTCCTGACAGCTTCCATAGTTCTATATATATCCTCTGCATTGTAACATCAACATGCACTGTATTATGCTTTTCCTCATATATTTTCCTATAAGCTGAATATATAGTTACTTTTTTGTTTTCAAGAGACCAAACAACCTTGTCTTCATAATTTAGATGAATAAAAGTATTCAGAATGAGCTCACAGACACTGGTTTAAAAAGATTCTGGACTAGAGCGGTATTTAATAAACCAGTATTATCGATAAACAATTGGATTTCTTTAGTGTAGCCTTTTGGAGATGAAGCATTATTCTTTGGAGATAGAGGTCCGAGAAGATTAGGTATCCATATGTGTCCCCATATCTTTATTTTATGACCATTTTCTAGAGCCTAACAACTGTTCCTCTGAATAAATTGCATCTCATATTTCACACTAGCCCAGGACCAAGTTGTATTCATTTTATCTGCATAATACCACTCAAGTACTGACAAGTAGTTGGCTTCATATTCTTGCTAAAATGCGCAAATGATTTGCTGAATTTTATAAGCTTTTCTGAGAAAAGACTGAATTCCTCTATAACCTGCAACAATCTTCTTGTTTGAGTTAGATTTTCCTTGAAATTAAGTAGACAGTTGTTCACAAATAATAGATGACTAATTTTTGGTGCATACCTAATAACTTTAACGCCCATAAAATGTTTAGTGTTTTCACAATGAACAAGAAACCTAAAAAAGATTTCATAGCAAGAATAAATAGGTAGGAAGAAAGAGGATCTCATTTCCTAATACCTCTAGTTGGGGTGAATGGCTATGAGGGGTCCCATTGATCATAACTTTCAGCTAAATGGTACTGATATATTGCAAGATTATAGCCGCCAAAACTTCTCACAACAACCAAACTGACGAAGTACTTCTATTAGATAACTCCATTCTAATCTGTTGAATGCGTTCGACATGTCCATCTTTAGAGCAAGCACCCATACCCTTTTTACTCTTCATGACTTGGAAAATTTCCTGAACCAGATAAACATTCTCAAAAATCAGTCTGCTAGGAAGATAAGCTGCTTGCATTGGAGAAATGATTTTGACAATATGTTTTTTTAGTCTAAGAGCAATTGCTTTCGATATTATATTATAAGACGTATTACAAAGGGAAATCGACCTATAGTCTTATGATGTACGAGGAGTTTTATCCTTTGCAATTAAAGTTATCCTAGTTTAGTTAAGCTCCTTGAGATGAAAGCCTGAATGAAAGAAACTTCTAACCATCTTGGAAACATCATCTTTAACTAACTGCCATTGAGACTGATAAAAACGGGGAGGAATCCATCCGGTCCTGGAGAGGTCCAAGGTTCCATTGAGAATAAGGCTTCATGAACCTCTACTTCTTCTAGTGTGGACATTAGGTTGATATTGTCTTCCTCTGAAAATACAATGTCGAATATGTTGGAAAAAATAATGAGGATCTGGTGGTTTGCTGGCAAAGATGATCTTCAAGAAATAAGAGGTAAGAAGGCCTTGAAGAGAATCTTTAAATTTACATCAAGTACCATCGGGAGCCTGTAGCGTTCTAGTTCTGTTTTTTCTTCATTTTGAAATCTTATCCATGTTATTGAAAAAATGGTCTTCGACTTTTTGTCTGTTGATTCTAGATTGTATCTTATTTCGTTGCTCGATTTCACTCTCTATTTTCAAAAATTTAGTAGTATTAGAGCCACCAGAATAAGTTGCTTGAAGATGTATGACCTCTTTCGGCAGTTCGGTGATTCTCTTGTGAACCTGTCCAAAAGTTAGTCTGCTCCAGGTTCCAAGAGTTTTTCTATTATATTTTAGTTTCTTATAAAAAAACAAAATAGCTGATCCGGAAGAGTTAGAAAATCAAGTGTTTTTATAAAATTGCAAAAGAAATGATGGATAAAATTGTTAGAGCACTTCTCGTTCGAACTCGCAAGCGTTTCTATCTCGAGCTTGTTTGTTAATGTTAGTGATCAAAACTATAAGTTTTGATTTCTCGTCTACTTATAGTGATGTCTCGGACTAGGATAGATTGTGTAGTTGAGCATTAGACTTCATGACGTTCATCAAATAAAAACGAAGAACTACTAAGGCGAGCTTATGGAACTTCATCTACAAAAGGTATGTGGAGACTAAAACTCATCTATCACTTGGAAAGTCTATTTCTACTCTATCTCCTATATTGAGACGTAAGTTGCATTATTATATGGTTTTCAATTATGCACATTTGAGATTTCGAGCTGAGTTTAACTCGCTTACATATTTCTCGAAATATGTGTTGGTAAGCTTTCGCAAAGTTCATCTTATATTCTTGACGAAAGTAAAAAGATGATCATGTGAAAATTGCCGAGTAACATCTTACTTGGTTTGTGTGATATAATCATTTGGTGTAGACTTGGAATGTTTCGTTATTGCTTTGATGCTAATAGTGTGTGAAAACGGCTATTTTCATCCTCTAAGAAAGTTTCAATGATTGAAATAGAGTTTAGAACTATTGGATTACGAACATAGTATGCATTCTTGCATGTATGTGATACATGACCGGAGCTATAATATGCATACCCGTATGCGTACTTATAGTTGTGAAATTCCGGGTACCAAGTACACGTACCGGTACGCATACTTGCGTAAGGTATAGGTCCGGAATTTCTGCTGGGTTTTGGAAGTGTACTTAGGTGTGCATACCCGTTCGAATACTGGCGAACCCAAACTCAGACCGGCTACTTAGGTATGCATACCCGTATGCATACTTGAGTGGTTAAAGTTCTAAAATTGGTTGGCTCATGAACTAATACATTTATATATTAAGGAATGCATTCTTTGCAAATCGTGGCTATAATGTTCATGATTGATTCGAGTGAATCAAACCAATTTTGTTTCAATTGTGTTCTTGTATACTTCTATGAGAATATAGCAATTGAACAACTCTTTAACTAGTTTCATTTGAGTCATTTGAACTAGTTATGGTTAAGATGAATAATGTTGATATGAGAGTGTTCATATAGCTAACCTCGGTTAACTACTGTTGAGCCAACATGGTGTACACGTTTAGGTACGGTTACATAAACCTAAATGAGGGTACATTTTATTTGTGTATAGTAAGCTAAGTTCGATCTAATGGTTGAAAGATATTAACTTGGGTTTACATCTAACGGTGAATATTGAATGCTATGTTACCAAGGTAACTTAGATTGCAAACCCTGATTTGAAAACTATATAAAGGAGAACTCTAGAACCTGGGAAACCTAATCCTCACACCTCCTGTGTGTTACTAGTTGCATAAGATAGAGTCGATTCTCCTTTAACCTTTGGTTTTTCACGAAACCCTATAGGTTAACGACTTAAAGACTTCATTTGGATTGTGAAGCCAGACCCAATTATTTTCTATGTAGTTGCGTGTTCTTATCTTACTTTTACTATCTTGATTGAGTACTATCTTTGATAAGATTTTCTTGAGATTTATCTCCGATAGGTAAGATTCAAAAGTAGTCACAAACATCTTCGTCTCATCGTTTGTGATTCCCCAATATCTTGTTTCGTTAATCGATTGGGATTATTGTGAGGTGATTGATATTTCTAGGATGTTCTTCGGGAATATAAGTCCGGAATATCAATTGGTTCCTGTTCACCTTGATTTATCAAAAGAAAGAACAAAACTCGTAGGTATTTCTGTGGGAGACAGATTTATCTATTTCAATAGAATTTTCTGTGTGAGACAGATTTGTTTATCAAGTCCTCGATTTTGGGTCGTAGCAACTCTTGGTTTTGGGTGAGATCATCTTTAGGAATCAAGTGCGTAGTATCCTGCTGGTATCAGAGGCGTAATGAGCACGACTGTACCTTGAATCAGTGTGAGATTGATTAGGGTTCAACTACATTCCAGTTTTAAGTTCATTGGTAGTAGGCTAATGTCTGTAGCAGCTTAATACAGTGTGGTGTTCAAAACTGGACTAGATCCCGGGGGTTTTCTGCATCTGCGGTTTCCTCGTTAATAAAACTTCTTGTGTCTGTGCTATTTCTTTTCCGCATTATATTTTGTTATATAATTGAAATATCACAGGTTGTGCGTTGAATCGATCAATTGGGAAATCCAACCTTTTGTTGTTGATTGAAATTGATTGATCCTTGAACATTGGTCTTTGGTACTGTTCAAGTTATTTCTCTTATATTCAACCGGGCATGCAAATTCCTATTTATTGATTGCGGATTGAATTAAGAGATAGAGATATAAAACTATTTGATATACTTTTCTCTAGATTGAGTCTGTCTGTCTAGTTGATTCTCTTGAAAGTATATTGGAGTTTGTCTATTAATATATCCAAACGAAATATTGGGTGTGGTTGTTAGACCCCCGTTTTTTCAATTGGTATCAAAGAAGGCAAACACATTTAAGACTTACTAAGTCTGTGTTTGTTGCGATCTGAATATGGATGATCTTGTCTCTAAAAACGCTTCACCATAAATGGATAAACTCAACTTCGAGCGTGTTCTAGAAACCATCGATATGGTTGAGAATCCTAATTTAAAAAATTCATCAATAATCTTTGTCTTTAAAAACATCGATTGATAAGGAAAATTGATGGACTTCATTGCGAGATTTATATAGAAAATTATGAGCTTCGAGAATGTTCTGAAGAGGTTGTTGATCTTCAAAAGAAGTTGGATGAACAAATCCGGATCAACTCTGATCTTGTTGCAGAAATTGCAAAACTTAAGGATTTGAAATCTGTAAAGTCATCTTCAATAGATTTGAGCAACTCCTCTAATTCTTTGTTGAAGAATTGCCGTATGTCAGGTGATAAGCGAGGCTTAGGCTTTATGAAACTGAAAGTGCTCAGAACTCTTCGAACAAGAGTAAAAATGTTGGTACATGTTTTTTTTGTGTTTCTTATGATCACTTTTAACATGTATGTTTGGATTTTATAAAAATAAATAAATGTTGCACGTAATCTTCATAAGAAGGATGTACAACTTTTGTATTCTCTTAAAAGACATTCAATAATAACAAGAAAGCCTAATATGGTTAGTAGTGCTAGTATGGGAGCTTTTGCTCTGAAATCAATATCACCCTTTCAATGGTTTCTTGATAGTAGATGTAGCAGGCATATGACTGGAGATCTCTCGTGGTTTGTCAACACAAGCGACTTTAATGGTGGACCAGTAACATTCGGCGATAGGAGCTGCTGCTACATAAGCAAGAAGGGGACGATCAAATTACCTGGCGTTCCCGAAATTCATGATGTAGTATACGTTAAAGGTCTGACTGCTAATCTTCTTTCTGTTAGTCAAATATGTGACAAAGGCCATAAGTTTGTCTTCAATGCTAATAGATGTAACATTATAGATAATTCTGGAAAAGTGATTTTTCAAGGATCACGTGGCAAAAATAACTGTTATCTGTTGGATACTCAGTGCAGTAATTGTTGCAATTTGACTAAGTGGAATCTACACATCTTTGGCATGAGCGTTTTGGTCATATCAATTATCGTCTTCTAACTAAGATCATTAACAAAGAACTTGTTAGAGGTGTTCCCAAAATCAATGCTAAGGTTGAAGGTGTATGTGGTGCTTGTCAAAAGGGTAAACAAACAAAAGTTCCACATAAATCATCTCGAGATATTCTCACTAAAGCTCCACTTGATTTAATTCATATGGATCTCTTCGGCCCAATTCAACAACATACTGTGGATGGAAAGAAGTATTCTTTAGTTATGGTAGATGATTACACCAGATTCACTTGGGTGGCTTTTTTGGCTTACAAGAATGAAACCCTGAGTGAATTCAAGATTATTGTCAATAGAATCCAGACTGAACAGGGTCGTAAACTAAAGAAAATTAGAAGCGACCGTGGCACGGAATTCAAAGACGCCAAAGTGTTTGAATACTATGATTCTCTGGGGATTTCTCAACAATACTCTCCACCCATTACTCCACAAGCTAATGGAGTTGCAAAAAGGAAGAACATGAACATTCAGGAAATGGCAAGGGTAATGCTCCATAACAAAAACTTACCGTTAAGGTTTTGGGGTGAGGCTATTTTTACAGCTTGTTACTTGATCAATCGTGTTTACTTACGGTCAAAGACCTTAAACACTCCCTATGAGATGTGGTACGGTAAGAAACCTAACTTGCACTATCTCAGATTGTTCGGCAGTAAGTGCTACATTCTAAAGGACCGTGAACAGAAAGGGAAATTTGACTCAAAAAGTGATGAAGGTATTTTTCTTGGCTATGCATCTGATAGTCGTGGTTTCCGAGTTTTTAATCTCAGAACCCAAGTCATGATGGAATCTGCAAATGTTATCATTGATGATCTAAGTAATTTTCGTCATGATGACTCTCCTGCTGAATTTCCTCCAACGAGACAATTGAGAAAGTCAAAGAAATCCCAGAATCAGTAGAAGTTGTTCCAAAAGTTACTGATCCTGATATTTCTAGTGATGAGGAGAAAATCCCTAGTCAGGCTATTCCTGTTGAACAAGAACATGCCCCTCCGCGGCATCTCTGGGTTCAAAAAAATCATGATACTAACAGTATTATTGGAGGAAAATATTCTACAGCTAAGACGAGAGGACAACTTCAAAATATTTGCATTTTTGGCTGTTATCTATCGCAAGTAGAACCAAGAAACATTGATGAAGCTCTTAGCGATCCCTTTTGGGTGAATGCAATGCATGAAGAGTTAAATCATTTTCAAAGACAAGATGTATGGAAGCTCGTACATTGTCCCCCCAATATCAATATTGTTGGTACTAAATGGATATTCAAGAACAAGTCTGATGAATTTGGCACCATTGTCAGAAACAAAGCTAGACTTGTCGCTCAGGGATATTCACAGATTGAAGGAATCAACTTTGAAGAAACCTTTGCTCCTGTGGCACGCCTTAAGTCCATTCGGTTGTTATTAGCTCATGCTTGTTTTCTTAAGGTTAAGCTGTTTCAAATGGACATTAAATCCGCTTTCCTAAATGGGAATTTAAAGGAAGAGGTCTATGTCTCTCAACCTAAGGGATTCGAAAACCCTGATTTCCTAGATCATGTCCTTAAACTTAATAAGGCATTATATGGGTTAAAGCAAGAACCACGCGCCTGGTTCGAAAAACTGACTACTTCCCTTCTTAGGAAAGATTTTTCGAGAGGTGGAGCTGATAAAACGTTGTTTACCAAATGGAAAAGATGTTGTTATCGCTCAAGTATATGTAGATGATATCATCTATGGATCAACATCTGAGAAACTTGCAAAAGATTTTCAAATCTCTCTTAGCAAGGAGTTTAAAATGAGCAATGTTGGTGAATTAAAATTCTTTTTGGGTTTACAAATTAAACAACACAAGGATGGAATTTACTTATCTCAAGAAAAATATGCAAGAGATCTTGTCACAAGATTAAGTTTTGATAAGTCAACACCAAAATTAACTCATATGCCACGGGTAAACTACATAGAGATGAGAAAGGTGCAAATGTGGATCAAAAACTCTTTCGATCGATCATTAGAAGCCTTTTATATCTTACAACCACTAGACCTGATATTGCTTTTAGTGTTGGTTGCTGTGCTAGGTTTCAGGAAAATCCAAAGGAATCTCATCTTGCAGCTGCAAAAAGGATCATACGATACGTCAATCACATCGTCGGGTATGGTCTATCTTATACTTTTGATACTAAAACTGATCTTTCTGCGTATTCTGATGCTGATTGGGCAGGATGTGTACAAGACATAAAAAGTACATCAGGGGGTTTCTACTATGTAGGATTGAATCTTGTGGCTTGGCATAGCAAGAAACAAAATTCACAATCCTTGTTTACATGTGAAGCAGAATATATTGCTGCAGGCTCATGTTGTACTCAATTTCTTTGGATGAAACAAATGCTTGCTGATTATGGAATTGATACTGGAATAATGAAGATCTTCAGTGACAACTCCAGCGCGATTCGAATCACTGAGAATCCCGTTGAGCACTCAAGAACTAAGCACATTGATATAAGGTACCATTTTATTCGAGATCTTTATGAAAATGGTATCATAAGTATGGAATTTGTTCCTTCCGAACAATAGTTGGCTGATATTCTCACCAAACCATTAGATACTGCTACATTTCAACACTTACGGCAGTTTATTGGTGTTGTTTTGGTTCATTAGTCCTTCCTAAATTCTTGCCCCTGCATTTATCTCGATCAGTTGGGAGATTGAGTTTGGAATTCCAGTTTAAGTGTTACTTCAATTCTGCATTTGTTTCAAGTAGTTGAACTTCTGTGAAGTATCTTAGTATTGTTCAAAGAAATCCTTCTTTTCTTGTGAAAGTAAGGTCGCTCTTGTTGTTCTTTCGGGAATGACATTTTATGGGGGAGAGTTCTTAATTGAACTTGTACTTAATTGCCAAATCTTTGTGGGGAGTGCGGCTGTGGAATATTGTAGGAGTTATCTTGTATCTTTATAAACTCCTTGATGAATACACTAAGTTTCGACTATGTGAAATCATCGAAACAAGTTGGTATGTTGTTCTCTTTTTGTCATGAAGTATCTCTATGAAAATTTCATGAGGATCCCACTAGTTTTCGTATCTTTGCCAATTTATATTGACAAAAACGGAGAGAATTAATGTGTAGTTCACACTACAAATACATATGGTTTACGGATCATTATGTAAGGGGAAGTGGTTTTCATGTTGAGATGAAGTATTGACTAATGGGTAGTGATACATATCACCATAGTATTGTTGTCAAAGTTGTGATACAATTGGACTTTGATACTGTATAATGATACTATGACACTGTATAATAATGATTGAGAGCAATTGTTTTCTCATTGTTATAGCTACGGAACTTCAACAACAATGATGTGGAGTCGAACACATTTGGAATCATTGGAGTACTTGGAAGTGACGAAGATTTTGAGTAATGTTGAAGAACCAAGGAGATCAAGCATTTGGATGAGAAGCTACAAAGTTTATTTATTTTGTAATCCACATGTATTGATAGTTTCGTCACTAAAATTGACAAAGGGGGAGATTGTTAGAGCACTGCTCAGTCGAACTCGCAAGCGTTGTTATCTCAAGCTTGTTTGTCAATGTTAGTGATCAAAACTATAAGTCTTGATTTCTAGTCTACTTATAGTGATGTCTTGGACTAGGATAGATTGTGTTGTTGAGCATTGGACTTCATGGCGTTCATCAAATGAAGAAGAAGAACTACTAAGGAGAGCTTATGTAACTTCATCAACAAAAGGTATGTGGAGACTAAAACTCATCTATCACTTGGAAAGTCTAATTCTACTCTATCTCCTATATTGAGACATAAGTCGTATTACTATATGGTTATTAATTATGCACATTTGAGATTTCGAGCTGAGTTTAACTCGTTTACATATTTCTCGAAATATGTGTTAGTAAGCTTTCGCTTCAACCAAGTTCATCTTATATTCTTGACGAAAGTCAAAAGATGATCATGTGAAAATTTCCGAGTAACATCTTACATGGTTTGTGTGGTACAATCATTTGGTGTAGACTTGGAATGTTTCGTTATGATTATTTCAATAACTTGAAAATTGCTTTGATGCTAATAGTGTGTGAAAACGGCTATTGTCATCCTCTAAGAAAGTTTCAATGATTGAATTAGAGTTTAGAACTATTGGATTACGAACATAGTATGCATTCTTGCATGTATGTGATCCATGACCGGAGCTATAGTATGCATACCCGTATGCGTACTTATAGTTGTGAAATTTTGGGTACCAAGTACACGTACCGGTACGCATACTTGCGTAAGGTATAGGTTCGGGAATTTCTGCTGGGTTTTGGAAGTGTACTTAGGTGTGCGTACCCATTTGCATACTGGCTAACCCAAACTCAGACCGGCTACTTAGGTATGCATGCCCGTATGCATACTTGAGTGGTTAAAGTTCTAAAATCGGTTGGCTCATGAACTAATACATTTATATATTAAGGAATGCATTCTTTGCAAACCGTGGCTATAATGTTCATGATTGATTCGAGTGAATCAAACCGATTTTTTTTCAATTGTGTTCTTGTATACTTCTATGAGAATATAGCAACTGAACAACTCTTTAACTAGTTTCATTTGAGTCATTTGACCTAGTTATGGTTAAGATGAATAAGTTTGATATGGGAGTGTTCATATAGCTAACCTCGGTTAACTATTGTAGAGCCAACATGGTGTACACGTTTAGGTACGGTTATATAAACCTAAATGAGGGTACATTTTATTTGTGTATAATAAGCTAAGTTTGATCTAATGGTTGAAATATATTAACTTGGGTTTACATCTAACGGTGAATATTGAATGCTCTGTTACCAAGGTAACTTAGATTGCAAACCCTGATTTGAAAACTATATAAAGGAGAACTCTAGCAACTGGGAAACCTAATCCCCACACCTCCTGTGTGTTACTAGTTGCATAAGCTAGAGTCGATTCTCCTTTAATCTTAGGTTTTTCACGAAACCCTGTAGGTTAACGACTTAAAGACTTCATTGGGATTGTGAAGCCAGACCCAATTATTTTCTCTACAGTTGCGTGTTCTGATCTTACTTTTACTAACATGATTGAGTACTATCTTTGATAAGATTTGCTTGAGATTTATCTCCGATAGGTAAGATTGAAAAGTAGTCACAAACATCTTCGTCTCATCGTTTGTGATTCCACAATATCTTGTTTCGTTAATCGATTGGGATTATTGTGAGGTGATTGATATTTCTAGGCTGTTCTTCGGGAATATAAGCCCGGAATATCAATTGGTTCCTGTTCACCTTGATTTATCAAAAGACGGAACAAAACTCGTAGGTATTTTTGTGGGAGTCAGATTTATCTATTTCAATAGACTTTTCTGTGTGAGACAGATTTGTTTATCAAGTCTTCGACTTTGGGTCGTAGCAACTCTTGGTTGTGGGTGAGATCAGCTAAGGGAATCAAGTGCGTAGTATCCTACTGGGATCAGAGGCGTAAGGAGCACGAATGTACCTTGAATCAGTGTGAGATTAATTAGGGTTCAACTACATTCCAGTCCGAAGTTCATTGATAGTAGGCTAGTGTCTGTAGAGGCTTAATATAATGTGGTGTTCAAAATTGGACTAGGTCCCGGGGTTTTTCTGCATTTGGGTTTCCTCGTTAACAAAACTTATGGTGTCTGTGTTATTTCTTTTCCGCATTATATTTTGTTATATAATTGAAATATCACAGGTTGTGCGTTGAATCGATCAATTGGGAAATCCAACCTTTGGTTGTTGATTGAAATTGATTGATTCTTGAACGTTGGTCTTTGGTATCGTTCAAGTTATTTCTCTTATATTCAATCGGGCTTGCAAATTCCTATTTATTGATTGCGGATTGAATTAAGAGATAGAGATATAAAACTCTTTGATATACTTTTCTCTAGATTGAGTCTGACTGTCTAGTTGATTCTCTTGAAAGTATATTGGAGTTTGTCTATTCAGCTTGCCGAACGAAATATTGGGTGTGGTTGTTAGACCCCCGCTTTTTCAAAAATTGAAGAAGGGTATAAAACAACTATCAAGTTCATATTTGATGCTTTACCAGCTAACATGTGCATGAAATGTAAGACAATTGACCACCCAGAAGTACCTTCTGAATGGAGAAGACAATGGCTGAATCAAGACAGACTCAGTATACCAATAGGGGAGAACACAGTTACAATAATGCAAAATCATCTTTTAGGTAGTGGACGAAAAAGAGCAGAAACTCCAAATGAACTAAACACAACAATTGGACGGGAAGGAGCATAAGTCCTAGGAGAAAAAGATACAGGGAAAGGAAAAGTGGGATCCGTAAGCGCAAAATAAAGTCCCGCAGTGCTAAGAGATAAATAAGCATTAAACTTGGTCGGGGCTGATGTATTAATGTTGGAAGAGAAAGAAGAAAAAAATCCAACTGAAACTTTCAAGATCAATGAGCACAAAGGAGAAGAAAAGTTCATAACATTATGGAATGTATGAGCATTCAGGAGTGGGTGATGGGTTTCACAAATGCCAAAAATAATGGGGATACAACAGCCATACAGAAAACGAAACATTTTGCGACAACATATTTGATTTACCTCATTAGCCAACCAACCTATCCAAATATTTTATACCAACCTCAACCACCAGAAAACACCAAATACTAGTAATATTTTATGCATTGAGCAAAAAGAAACAATCACTTGCAAGAGAGGAAACAAGACAAACCAGGAAAAAAACCAACATACCCAAATCCAAATCCAAAATCATCAAGGAAAATATCACGAAAAATGCATCAGAAAAAAGGAAATTGGAGGAGAGTATTTCAATAATGCAGGAAGAGATTATGAAGAAACCAAATTGGAATAGTATCAACTGCATTCAAGACAAATCAAAACTGATCATACAGAGCTTGAATTTCAACATAGGCTCAGATGACAAACCAACCAAAACCAAAAAGGCTAGAAACCCAGAGAACCAAAGTTTCGGTCTGAATTCTATTTTTGGAAGCAATAACTCTACAATTAGTGGAAACAAGGTCCTTTTTACCATAAAAAATAGAAAGTTCTGAAGGGAGAAATGGAGAACCAAAATACAGCACCAACAGTGCTAACTCCCATGGGAATCATTTACATCTTCGTTCTTATACATTTTACTTGCTACACAACCAACATGCTAGCCATAATCACATGCTTTAAATTTCATTTGCACAACAACCATTATAGAGATCATGCTGGTAATCTTGGAATCATCGCTTGGAACCTTCATGGTCTGAAAAATATCACCACACAATTATCTTAAAGACATAGTAAACAAGCATGATCCTGACATTTTAGCTAAAAATATGGGTAAACATATATCTGATTGAACTACTAATCTGGGATATAAAAATTGGTTCATAGTAGACCCAATAGGTCTTTCTAGTGGTCTTGTAATTGTCTGGAAATCAGGTAGTAAGGTTAGAATTGGTTGTTCTTTCAGCAACCTAATCAACTGTCATGTCACTGATGCTATGAATGGTACGGAAACCTTGATATCTTGTGCTTATGGATCTGCAAGTTGGAACCATAAAGAAAAGATCTGGAAGTATATGGCTGATGATGTACCAACTTTCAGGAACAACTGGTTGGTGATTAGACACCTCAATCTCACGCTTCACTAACATGAGAAAAATGGAATACGCATATTCAATAAAAGTGAGGCAGTTAAGTAGAAGAAATTACTGGATTTAGCTGATATCTGAGACCTGGGACATACGGGGTACAAATTTACTTGGAAAAATAAAAGGAAAGATGTGAAGTTAACTGAAATAAGATTGAACAGAAGAATGGAAAATGCTTGGCTCATGATAGAATTAACGGATACTTCCAATTTCGGCGCTTTTTCTTCCTTTTTTACAAATTCAAGTAATTGTACCTAAAAACATAGAAAACAACCATAATATGTTAAAAGAGAAGTAATAAGAAAAGCTTAATAAATCGATACTAGAATTAAGTGTTTTAGATACCTATCACAAGGATACCCTCTCTCGCCCTATTTGTTCATATAATCTGTATGGAAGGTGTTATCTAGGATACTCTTTAATACAGAAGATGAGGGCCTCATTCAGGGTATTAGGGTGGTACCAAGCGCCCCTTCCCCTTCCATTTGTTATTTTCCGACGACCTTCTGGTCTTTGCAAATGAAACTAAGAATGGGGCAAATATCTTCAAATATTTTTTGAATTCAGTAACCAATCTGATCAACTTATTGATTTTTAAAAATCGGGCATTTTTTTTTCATTCCAAATACTCACTAGTCGGTGGTGAACAAGGTCACTGATATTTTAGGTGTCAAGGATATCTCTATTAGAGGCAAGTACTTAGGCTGTATTTTGTTTACCCATGTCTTAAAAACCCTTTTTTTCAACCCATCATGGACAGAATGGAGTGTAAACTCCAAAACAGGAAAGGCATTACTCTTTCCACAATTGGAAAAACTATACTAATCCAACCATCCACAGTTCATTTGTACCAAATAACCTTTTTCAGAGTTCCGGTAGCAGTTACTGATCAGCTTGATAAGATGCAAAGGCATTTATTTTGGGGAAAAGACAAAGAAGGAAGTAAAGGGGCCTACTTAAAAGCATGGATATTTTTTTTTGCAAACCCAAGAGTATGGGAGGTTTAGGCTTATAAATCTAAGGTTTTCAACTATGTTATGTTGGCAAAGGTGGTTTGGATGTTACTAAAGGAGCCGAGGTCCTTGTGCATTCAAATATTTGAACATAGATATTTCTAAGGGAAAACATCTTCGTTAACACAGCTTCATGGGTATGGAAAAATATCATAAAAGAGGTAAACAACATAAAGGATAATTCGATATGAATGGTAGGAAAGGGCCTCAACATCAGGATATGGGAAGATAAATGGTGCAAACAAGGTCTGGTACCTTCAAACAACATTGAAGAACGAAAAAAGTTGGTAGTAGTGAATGATCTGATGGACTGCACCCAAATGCCACAAATATGGGAACAAAGAAAACTTAACAATTATTTTGAGAGAAGTTGTATAATAAACATTGTGCAGATAGAAATTCAGCCGGAAAGAGAGGGCTAGAAACCTTGAGAAGGATGGAAACTTCACAACTAATTTTTTGTACAACAAAATGATAAGGAAAGGTCATACGACAGATCACCAAGCTGAAAGATTTTGGGCTCAGATCTGAAAAATGGAGGTGGTTCCCAGAATTAAAAAATTTCTTTGGAAACATGTCAACTCTATACTCCCCTGAATGAAAGAATAGCTCGCATCTTCAGGATAATAGATAAAACCTGCCGCAACTGTGGTAAGCAGGAAAAAACTCTTAACCATCTCTTTATGCATTGCAATTATGCTTTACCTATTTTTAACATGCAGGGAATAGAAATCCCTGAGACTTCTTGTTAGAGCACTGCTCGGTCGACCTCGCAAGCGTTGCTATCTCAAGCTTGTTTGTCAAGTTTAGTTGCCAAAACTATAAGTCTTGATTTCTAGTATACTTATAGCTAAGTCTCGGACTAGGATAGAAAGTGTAGTTGAGCTCTAGACTCCACGGCGTTCATCATGCAAAGACGAAGAACTACTCAAGGAACTGGTGGAACTTCATCGACTAAAAAGTATGTGGAGACTTGAACTTATCTATCACTCAAAAATTTATCTACTCTATCTCCTATCTTGAGACAAAATTCATATTGCTATATAGACTTCGATTATACACATTTGCTATTTCGAGCCGAGTTTATCTCGCTTATCTATTTCTCGAAATATGTGTTGGTAAGCTTTCGCTTTGGCCAAGTTCATATTTACAAGTGACGAAGGTCATGTTGATTATTTCAATATCTTGAAAATCGCTTTGATGAAAAATAGTGTGTGAATAACCTCTATTTAACATCCTCTAAGAATGTTTCAATGATTGAAATGAGAGTTTAGAATAAATAACCTTGAATGGATATAAACATTGTATGTGAACTCATACGTGTGTAAGTCCAAAATCCTTGAACCAAAGTATGCGTACTTTGTTGCTCAGGATAACCGGAACTAAAGTCCGCGTACTGCCGGAAGTTCACGTCCCGTGAATTTCTGTTGGAGTTTGTGAACTGAAAACAAACTCAATCCGGGTACTTAAGTATGCGTACCGGTATGCATACATGAGTGGGTTATTTTCTAAAAACGGTTTATTCGTGAACTTAAACTTATATAAACATTGTATGTGAACTCATACGTGTGTAAGTCCAAAATCCTTGAACCAAAGTATGCGTACTTTGCTGCTCAGGATAACCGGAACTAAAGTCCGCGTACCTGTACGTGTACTGTCGGAAATTCACGTCCCGTGAATTTCTGCTGGAGTTTGTGAACTGAAAACAAACTCAATCCGGGTACTTAAGTATGCGTACTTCAGTGGGTTATTTTCTAAAAACGGTTTATTCATGAACTTAAACTTATATAAACTAAGGAATGCATATTTGCAAACCGTTGCTATAAAGTTCATGAATCGATTCGAGTGAATCAGAATCGTTTTTTCTTCGATTGTGTCTTGTATACTTCTATGAGATCTTAGCAATTAAACAACTCTCTAACTAGTTCTTTTAAGTCATTTGAACTAGTTATGGTGAAGATGAATATGGTTGATATGAAAGTGCTCATATGGCTAACCATTTGGTTAACTATTGTTGAACCAACTAGGTGTACACGTTTAGGTATGGTTACACAAACCTAAATGAACGAGCATTTCATTTGTGTATAACAAGCTAAGTTCGATCTAACGGTTGAAAGATATTAGCTTAAATCTAATCAGGTTTTCATCTAACGGTGAATATTGAATGCTTTGTTACCAAGGTAACTTAGATTGCAAACCCTGATTTGGAGACTATATAAAGGAGAACTCTAGCAACTGGGAAACATAATCCCCACACCTCCTGTGTGATAATAGTTGTATAAGCTAGAGTCGATTCTCCTTTAACCTTAGGTTTCTACCGAGACCCTGTAGGTTAATGACTTGAAGACTTCATTGGGAATGTGAAGCCAGACACAACTATTTTCTCTATAGTTGGGTGATCTGATCTTGTTGTTTCTATCGTGATTGAGTGCAATCATAAGATTGGCTTGAGATTAATTTCTCCAATAGGCAAGATAGAAAAGTTGTCACAAACATCTTTGTCTCATCGTTTGTGATTCTACAATATCTTGTTTCGCTAGTCGATTAAGATTATTGTGAGGTGATTGATAATTCTAGGCTGTTCTTCCAGAATATAAGTACGGGTTATCGATTGGTTCCTGTTCACCTTGATTTATCAAAAGACGGAACAAAACTCGTAGGTATTTCTGTGGGAGACAGATTTTTCTATTCCTGTAAACTTTTCTATGTGATAAAAGATTTGTTTATTAAAGTCTTCGACTTTGGGTCGTAGCAACTCTTAGTTGTGGGTGAGATCATCTAAGGGAATCAAGTGCGTAGTATCCTGCTGGGATCAGAGACATAAGGAGCGCAACTATACCTTGGATCAATGTAAGATTGATTGGGGTTTGACTACAGTCCAGACCGAAGTTAGTTTGTAGTAGGCTAGTGTCTGTAGCGGCTTAATAAAGTGTGTGTTCAATTTGAACTAGGTCTCGGGGTTTTTATGTATTTGCGGTTTCCTCGTTAACAAAACTTCTGGTGTCTGTGTTATTTCTTTTCCGCATTATAGTTTGTTATATAATTGAAATATCACAGGTTGTGCGTTGAATCGAACAATTGGTAAATCCAACCTTTGTTTGTTGATTGAAATTGATTGATACTTGAACATTGGTCTTTGGTACCATTCAAGTTAATTTCTCTTGTATTCAATTAAACTTGCAGATTTCTATTTGCTTGAGTAAGTATTGAATCGGGAAATTGAGATATAACTCTTTGATATACTTTTTATTAAGATTGAGTCTGACTGTCTAGTTGATTATCTTAAAAGTATATTGGGGTTAATCCATACAGATTGCTAATTGAATTATTGGGTGAGGTTGTTGTACCCCCACTTTTTCAATTGGTATTAGAGCAGGCAAACACGTTTCAAAACCTTATAAGTATGTGTTTGTAGTGATCTGACTCTATGGACAGTAATCTCTCTGATAACGCAACGCCAAATCAGAGTTCCACTGAGATGCTTCAATATCCTGAAACATCTAAAAAACCGCCTATTTCTGCCTCTGTGTTTGAATCTTCCTTCAACTGGGAAAAATGTCTAGATGAACAGTTGGATGATCTTTCAGATGAGAGTGATTCTGAAGAAGGACAAACTATTGATGAGGAAGTCTCTCAATATATCAAGCTCTTTGACCATGCTTTGAAAGAAAAGAAGTCAACAACTTGCTTGAGGAAATATTTGGCACCTCTCTGTCAAGAAAACAGAAAGATGAGAAAACTCTTTAAGGGTTATGATTATGGATATAGACTTTTACAATCTACATTTAAAGATCGAGAAGAAGATTTACGCTCAAAAAGGTCCGAATGTGATAATCTCTTTCGAAATCTCTTTGTATTGAAAAAAAGACTTGCAGAATCTGAAACAAGATATGACTCTCAACAAAAATGTTTTAATGACAGAGAACTAATTCCCATTTACAGAGAAAAATCCTTGGAGAATGATCTCGCTGCTGCCCTTAATAAGGTAAATTCACTGGAAGAGAATCTAAAAAGATTCAATTTTAGCTCTACAAAATTATCTTCTATGCTTGGAGCATGTAAAGAACATCGTGATACACGTGGTCTGGGCTATAAGGGAATAGACGCTCCAAGTACTAGTAAAATCAATTTTGTTCATGCTATTGACAACTCTTCATGTGAAAAAACTTCTCCAGCAGTCAACGATCTTAGGAACAAGGATTGTACTCCAAATTTTACTTGCATGAGAACACTCAAGAACTATTCCTTTAACTTCTATTATTGCGGAAATAAAGGGCATCTTGAACGAAGATGTCGTTTTCGACTGAGGAATGAGAAACTTCACAACATTCTTTCATGGATATCCAAAGAAGTAATTAAATCTATTTGTCATATTCTTTCATGGATATCATGTAAGAGAAATGCTGTGATGAGTCATTTCTAGATTATGATTTTAAGGAAAAAAATTCCTACAATTGTAGATGGAAGAATGTCAGGTGGGCATCTGACTCTTTAAATTACTCTGAAAAGAGAAATAGGCATAGGAGAAAAAAAGAAAAGTCAAACTCCCTTTCTCTCTCTAAAAAGGACTGTGAACCCAAGGTGTCTGCTCCATAATTTATTCATATCAATAATCGAGTCTCAGAGCTCAAGATTAGCATAAACAGACTCAAACGAAGCATCAAAAAAGGCAAGGAAAACAGCAGGTCCAGGTATTCCTTGTTCCCCTCTGGTTAAATCTCTTTCAACTAATCCTAGTGATTTTTCTAAAAATCTTCATGAAGAAAAGAGAGAAGAAGTCAATATTCTTGATGAGCAAAATGCTCATCAAAATACAAGATGACTACTCAATATAGCATCCTTCATGTAATGTGGAAGGATGCTCGTAATTCTCAAGAAGCCTTTGTAACTTGCGAAAGTAGTTGTTGTTATATTTTATTTTCCTTACAAAAACGATGATCATAAAACTATTGAGCCTTGCTCCAGTACTTTTCATGATGTAATGTTTTTGATTGATTACTCTTGAGAATAATTCCTTGTTTGATTGCCTTGGTTTTCAATAATTCTCCTTGTTCCTTTGAACAGAGAATGCCACCTTTTGTTTAGAATGGGTCCTTGAATTTTTCAAGACTTCGTCTAAATTTGGCTCCACCACTCTCTTGGTCGAGTACCAAGTTTGTAACCACCATGCACGTACACCTGACCTGTACGGAACATATACGAGTTTCTCTAGGGTTTCCTATGAAACACTTATATATATATGTATGTATGTATGTATGTGTGTGTGTGTGTGTGTATCATGCTCTTCTTGATACATAAACGTTCCAGAACGTCAAAAAAAAAAAAAAGGTTCGCCTAATTTTTGTGTGCACAATAGATGGATGCAATAAGGAAGACAAAGTTGAGAAGGGCAAGACTATTGAGTTTCACGAGAATCCTGTTTTCATAACATGCTATCATGTTGTTGATCATGAAAACAAACTACCAGTTCAGATGTCATCACAACTGGTAGGAAATCTTCTTTGAGATTTTGAGGTCGTACGTGAACAACTTGGAATTGCAACAAGGAATCTTGATTTTCTGAAAAAACTAACTGAAGAAAGCAACTGATGAGATCGTCCGTGTTCAATCTCTGGTTGCTGACCGTGTTTAATGTTTTTCAAATCATGTTCTCTAAGAGTAGTGTATTTTGTCTAGGGAAACTTCTTATGAGAATTTTATTCTTGTGTTTTTAAGAAGAATAACTAGAGTTTGGAATAGCCATTATTGTGATTACACATAGCTATGTCCAACGATTTCCATCTTCAATGTTTTTAGATTTATTTATTTAAATTCTAAAGTTGGTTTGGAAGATATGATTTTGCAGTATTAATCTTTATGGTTTGACATATTGCAATTTGTTATGGGATATGTGTGTTTGCGTCCATGAACTATGATTGTCCCATACATGGTCAAAAGTTAAGTCTTTCGTACGTCGATATGAAAGTATTGATAAAAGAATGAATTAACTTTTGATAAAAAACAAAAGATAATCCTTTTATGTCATTATGCAAATATTGATGAAGAAAGGATAAGCTTTTATTTACAAAGATTAAGTCTATTATATGTCATTGTGCAAATAGTGATGAAAGATAGAATGAATCTTCGTTTATTCCGCAATATTGATCTTCCATGATCCATATTTTATGTATATACTGTGCGTCTCCGTAAGTTTTCTTATGTTGAGCATTTTCCAATTAGATTAATCATGGGTTCTCTTGTGGCTAATTTAGTTGAGTATTCCGGTTGAATTAATCATGGGTTCACTTGTGGTTAATTCAATTGAGTATTTTGGATACGAATTCATATTTTTATGAGATTTGTTAATGTCCAAAGAAATCCTTCTTTTCTTGTGAAAGTAAGGTCGCTCTTGTTGTTCTTTCGAGAATGACATTATATGGGGGAGAGTTCTTAATTGAACTTGTGCTTAATTGCCAAATCTTTGTTGGGAGTGCGGATGTGGAATATTGTAGGGGTTATCTTGTATCTTTATAAACTCCTTGATGAATGCATTTAGTTTCGGCTATATGACTGCATCTAAAAAGTTGATATGTGCTTTGTTTTGGTAATGAAATGTCTCTATGGAAATTTCATTAGGATCCCACTAGTTTTCGTACATTTGCCAATTTTATTGACAAAAAATGGGAGAATTAATGTGTAGTTCACGCTACAAATACATATGGTTTACGGATCATTATGTAAGAGGGAGTGGTTTCCATGTGAGATGGAGTATTGACAAAGGGGGAGTGATACATATCACCATAGTATTGTTGTCGAAGTTGTGATACAATTGAACTTTGATGTTGTGTAATAATACTATGACACTGTGTAACAATGATTGAGAGCTTTTGTTTTCTCATTGTTATGACTACGGGTATTCAACAACGATGATGCTGCATTGAATATCTTTGGAATCATTGGAGTACTTGCAAGTGCCGAAGATTTCGAGTAATGTTGAAGAACTAAGGAGATCATGCATGTGGAAGAGAAGCTACAAAGTTTATTTATTTTGTATTCCATATGTATTGATAGTTTTTTCACTAAAATTGTCAAAGGGGGAGATTGTTAGAGCACTGCTCGGTCGAACTCGCAAGCGTTGCTATCTCAAGCTTGTTTGTCAAGTTTAGTTGCCAAAACTATAAGTCTTGATTTCTAGTCTACTTATAGCTAAGTCTCGGACTAGGATAGAAAGTGTAGTTGAGCTCTAGACTCCACGACGTTCATTATGCAAATACGAAGAACTACTCAAGGAACTGGTGGAACTTCATAGACTAAAAGGTATGTGGAGACTTGAACTTATCTATCACTAAAAAGTCTATCTACTCTATCTCCTATCTTGATACAAAAGTCGTATTGCTATATAGACTTCGATTATACACATTTGCTATTTCGAGCCGAGTTTATCTCGCTTATCTATTTCTCGAAATATGTGTTGGTAAGCTTTCGCTTTGGCCAAATTCATCTTTATAAGTGATGAAAGTCATGTTGATTTTTTCAATATCTTAAAAATCTCTTTGATGAAAAATAGTGTGTGAATAACCTCTATTTAACATCCTCTAAGAATGTTTCAATGATTGAAATGAGAGTTTAGAATATATAACCTTGAATGGATATAAACATTGTATGTGAACTCATACGTGTGTAAGTCCAAAATCCTTTAGCCAAAGTATGCGTACTTTGTTGCTCAAGATAACCGGAACTAAAGTCCGCGTACTGCCGGAAGTTCACGTCCCGTGAATTTCTGCTGGAGTTTGTGAACTGAAAACAAACTCAATCCGGGTACTTAAGTATGCGTTCCGGTATGCATACTTTAGTGGGTTATTTTCTAAAAACGGTTTATTCGTGAACTTAAACTTATATAAACTAAGGAATGCATATTTGCAAACCATGGCTATAAAGTTCATGAATTGATTCAAGTGAATCAAAATCGTTTTTGCTTCGATTGTGTCTTGTATACTTCTATGAGATCTAAGCAATTGAACAACTTTCTAACTTGTTCTTTTGAGTCATTTGAACTAGTTATGGTGAAGATAAATATGGTTGATATGAAAGTGCTCATATGGCTAACCATTTGGCTAACTACTGTTGAACCAACTAGGTGTACACGTTTAGGTACGGTTACACAAACCTAAATGAACGAGCATTTCATTTGTGTATTACAAGCTAAGTTCGAACTAACGGTTGAAAGATATTAGCTTGAATCTAATCAGGTTTTCATCTAACGGTGAATATTGAATGCTTTATTGTGAGGTGATTGATAATTCTAGGCTATTCTTCGGGAATATAAGTCCGGGTTATCGATTGGTTCCTGTTCACCTTGATTCATCAAAAGACGGAACAAAACTCGTAGGTATTTCTATGGGAGACAGATTTATCTATTCCTGTAGACTTTTCTGTGTGATACAGATTTTTTTATTAAATTATTCGACTTTGGGTCGTAGAAACTTTTAGTTGTGGGTGAGATCAGCTAAGGGAATCAAGTGCGTAGTATCCTGCTGGGATCACAGACATAAGAAGCGCAACTATACCTTGGATCGGTGTGAGATTTATTGGGGTTCAACTACAGTCCAGACCGAAGTTAGTTTCTAGTAGGCTAGTTTCTGTAGTGGCTCAATACAGTATGTGTTCAATCTGAACTAGGTCCCGAGGTTTTTCTTCATTTGCGGTTTCCTCGTTATCAAAACTTCTGGTGTCAGTGTTATTTCTTTTCCGCATTATATTTTGTTATATAATTGAAATATCACAGGTTGTGCGTTGAATCGATCAATTGGTAAATCCAACCTTTGGTTGTTGATTGAAATTGATTGATACTTGAACATTGGTCTTTGGTACCGTTCAAGTTAATTTCTCTTGTATTCAATTAGACTCACATATTTCTATTTGCTTGAGTAAGTATTGAATCGAGAAATTGAGATATAACTCTTTGATATACTTTTTATTAAGATTGAGTCTGACTGTCTAGTTAATTCTCTTAAAAGGATATTGGGGTTAGTCCATACAGATTGCTAAGGGAATTATTGGGTGAGGTTGTTGTACCCCCACTTTTTCACTTCTGATGATCAGCACCAGTTTCACAACTTGTTGAGAAGCTGGTTTATCAGGCCGTGTAATGACCTGATAAACACATGATCCCGAAAACCCTTTTGTTAAGCCATAAACAATTCATACAAACCAAATAAATCAACTTGGATAATTATTTACCTCAACCGGAAGCAATTGAAACAATCATAGACATTATAGTACCGCAATTGCATCGAAATTTTGTAAGCCTAAACAATTGATACCAAACCAATAAAGCAAGATAACAATAGTTTTTCTTAACCGGAAACAATTGAATCACACATACATCCATACACAAATAATGAAATAAACATTGTACCGAATTTTTTTTAAGCAAAAGCATAAATATATGCAATAAAATCAGGATTTTCTTAAACAGGAAAACGATTAACTAACAAATTCGTTACCTCAAATTACGCATCCTCTTCTCCCCTTAAGATATGACATTAAGTGCCAGTTCAAGATAGAACTCTCCCCCGTTGTGTTGTCATCCTATCGCAAGATAAAAGAATAACAACAAAGAGCAACCTTTACCAGAGAAAGGTTGAAAATTGGTTTTAACTAATGCGATGAAAAAGTTGAAACACCGAAACACATATGCTTTTATGCTAAACCAAAAACGATTCAACATATTTTTCACATATTTGTTTCAATCAGAACCCCTTATGATCCTTTGATAAAGCCTACCAACATGGGCTTGAACTTAATCCTGCTAAACTAAAAAGTCACCCAAACCATAAGGGTTCACACCATATGAGATCGAATATTAAGGTCATGAAAACCGAAATCAAACATCCCATAACATACATAGCAATAAAATAAAGCATTCAAGCACAGGCTATGTAATCGAAAAACTATCACAAGAAAAATTATAAACTAATAATTTTATTCATAAATAAGATAGTTTTATTCATAATAGACCTTATACAATTATTGAAAGAAAACAAAAACTGATGTCTATTTTCTTTATCAATTCTTGTGAAGATTGCTTTCAAAAACTGGATTCAAATTCTTCTGAGCACTTCCTTTTTCAGTAGACAAATTGTTCATCTCAAGAAGTTGAGAATGAAGATTAGCTAGTACTTCTTTTGAATCCTTTATCATCAGCTCATGATATCTAATGCAACCTTTAACAGTAAGAATCTGTTTTCTTAGAGAATCTTGAGAATTATCATGAAGAGAGATATCATGAGTTTCAGTCATAACTGATGCACAGAGTGCTAAATCATCAAGAGACGATCCTTCTTTTGTCGAATTTTTCATTGACACAATATAGTCTTCTTTCGGACAAGAACAATATATATACAGTGGAAGAAAATCAAGGGATAATTTGGTTTATGGAAACCGAATATATTTTTCCCAAAATTAAAAGATATCGGTTAAGACTATTTTTACTTAAGGAACAAATATGTACATCCTGCCCAGATTTATGCTTCCTCACAATCAGATTTTTAGGCAACAAGTGAGGATGCATTTTTCAACACAATCAGTGTGTGTTGAGATGAGAATTATTCTCACCATAGGTAACAAAGACATCCTTAAGATGACTTATAAACACAATAGACTGTGTTTCCTTATGTTCCTTCTTCCTCTTGTAATTGCAAAAGTTTGCAATTTCCTTTTGAGATCTAATAAACTTACCATCCTTCAAAAATTTTATCCCCTTGCGAAGAGCCTTGATAAATTTATTTCCATGGAAGATTGCAGTGTGGTTATTTCCTCCACATGAAGAACTTAGTATATTATCAGAAAAACTAGTTTCTGACCCTCTTGGTTTTTCAACCAATTTTTCTTGCTCAGATTTTACCTTTCGGGTTTTATCTGACAGGAATTTCAAAAGGTTTTCGAGTTCTAGGCTCAACCTTTTATCTTCCTTAAATCCCGACACAAGTTTTCCTAAACAGTTCTTTAGTAGTTGATTAGACTCATAGGATTCATCACTGTCAGAGTTGGCAAGAAGTGCATTACAGTTAGATATTCCTTCATAGGGTTTTTCCTCCGGAATATCATCTAGAGTAGAGACATAAGCCTTGCTGCACTTCTGAGCTCTTCTGCTGGAACAATGTTTAGCCATATTTCCGAATCTACGGCACTTGAAACATTGGATTTCTTCACTATCCTTTTTATGACAAAAAGATAATGTATTAGGAACATATTTACCATTAGATAAGATGTCCTTAATTCGTTGTGAAAGAAGCACAATTGTTGAGTCAAGCTCCTTCTTAACAAGTACCTTGTCCTCTTGACAACGTTTCACAATTTGTTTCTTCAGCAGAATTTCTTTATCATAGATCTTTAACTTTTCTACAAGAGAGCTTCGAGAAAGTATAGAAAGATCATTTGCTTCTATTATGGCATGTTTCTTAGAATCGTATCTGGATGGTAACGATCTGAGAATTTTACATACTATTTCCTTTCCAGGTATAATCTTTCCAAGTAAGAAGAGACATTGACAATCTCAGAAAGGTTAGAGTTAAACTCCTCAAAGGTATCGTTATCATCCATTTTAAGATATTCACATTCAGAAGTGTAGATGGGGAAAAACGATTTGCTATTTTTTTGGGAAAGTGAAGAGACGGCCGTGCGGAAGAGACACCTTAACCGAGCAAACTTCTTAACCTCAAACAGATGCACTGCACGGGAGTTCTTTTAAGTTCGAGAGATCATTCTGTAGGACTCCGGCCTAAACCAAGTCAATGGCCGTTCCAAAGTCAATTCGGCCACAAAGAGGGAGATGGGTTGATCTGTAGGAGGGAAGCTGAGAATTGTCTGGGATCAATGGTGATCAAGGATTGTGGATGTGCTGAAGGTTTCTTCAAGTTTGTGTAAATAAGTTTCGAATGATTAAGAGAGTGTTGCTCACACGATGATTCTTGGTTAGACGATGGATTGTCTGTTCAATATCTCGTGGATTTTCTATGTTTCCCTCAATCATGGATTCAGCGACTTAATTATATTGTCAGAATAGTGAACACATTGATCCTAGTAAGTGTGACGGTTTCTTGAGTGAAAGAGTGGGAAAGTGGGATTTCGTGGTAAAACCAGTTCTAGGTCGTGTGGAGACTTGGTTAACCGTCCACCCACTACTTTGCTAAATACTTCAACCGTTTGCACGACTTACTCATATTTATCATCATGGATGAACACACGTGCCGTAGACCGCCAGACCAAAACCATAAGTAATATTCCCCCATGTGACGTGATTGATGTCTCATGAACGTGGAGTCTGCAAAGCAGACGTGTATTTGATTAGTCAGTCGTTGACTTGATCAGACAGTGAGTCTAAGTTTTGTTTAATTGAGAATGATTGACGAATGCTCAGTGATTCATGGATTGAACATGTCCGACGTATAGTTCTTGAATGATGTTGATATTGCTCGTTTGAGCAAATATTGCAAATTCGATGAATTGTTGAATATTGAGTTAGATCAATATTCGAGCAACTGAGCAAGTATTGCTCAATTCGATAAATTACTGAATATTGATAGTTGGATCAATATTCGAGCAACTGAGCAAGTATTGCTCAATTCGATAAATTGCTGAATATTGATAGTTGGATCAATATTCGAGAAACTGAGAAAGTATTGCTCAATTCGATGAATTATTGGTAACGTAACCCAATAAAATATTAATTAAAATATTGGTAGTCTACCAAATATTATATAATTAATCTGGATGTCGATTACTAGATCAACATAAAATTATTAGTGTTTGAACTTGCTCAAAATTATGATTTGTGGAGCGTTTGTTCGAAACCCTAATTTTTGATCAATTGTTCATCAATTGATGAATTGCTGAAAATAGGTCATGAGTGAGGGAGGGACCGACCACATGGGATGATGGATGACCATGTGGTGCCCAAGTGCTCGAGTGAGCATGCGCCAGAGTCCTTAGTTGACCGGTTGGTGAAAGAATGATCAAATGCTGGTGTTGATCATTTATTAGAATAGTGCTCGTGCGAGAGTTAGGTGATAAAACCTAATTATGGAGAAGTGAGGGACCGACCAAGAGGGCATGAGACCGGCCCTTGGTGGTCGTGGGACCAGCTGATGGTCGTTTGGGCAAATTCCAAGTTTGTTGGAAAGAGTTTGGACCCAATATGAGCAATTGAGCAAATTAGGTACAAATTATAAAGGTGTGTGGGACCGGCTCCTTGCAAGCCTTAGGGATGGCCTTGGTCGGTCAAGGAAGCATGCCCGTGTCACTGAAAGCTTTGGTATTTTTGGATGTGCGTTCGAGCAATATTTTGGATTTTCAGAAGAGTTTGATCTTTGACTGAAATTCTCGATTTTTGCTCGAATGAGCAAGTAGGACTTTGCTCGTTTATCAAAATTTTGAGAATATTAAAATAATAATATTTTAATATTTGACGTGAGTAGCCTAGCCGTCCACGTGACCATTTGACTTTTTGGCTTTTTCATGGTTTGAGCAATATTTGAGAAAATATGAAGAAACAATGATTTTTGCTCAAACTGAGGAGTTTCATGAGATGAGGGAAATAATAATTATGAAAACAAGGTATGTAAGGTGTGGGACTGTCCACTGCTAGGGCATGGCCGGCCGGCTAGGTAGCCCGGTCCCGCAACACCTTTCCCTATTTTATTATTTTTTCATGAAACCGTGAAAATATGGAGAAACCGTGAGTTTTGCTCAAACAAGGAAAGTTGCTCGAATAAAGGAGTTTTCATGAGTTCATGAAAATAAGAAAATAGAAATAAATAAAGGGAAGATTCGTGGGGGACAGGCCACGGCGGCATGAACGGCCGGCCGGTGGGCCCGGTCTCTAGGCGCCTCTTTTATTATTTTTTATCATTATTTTCTCTCTCCTATTTTGTGTAGTATTCCTCATTTGTCCATATTTTTGAATGCTCGTTCGTGCATTTGGGTGCTCGTTCGTGCATCATTGTTGAGTACACTTGCACCATTTTATTAGGGCTTACTCGGTGATAGTCCAGATGCCTGATTGTTGGATATTTATTACTAATTCACGAAATTCAGCGGAGAATGACTCATGAAACGGAGTAATAAATGAATTGTGTATCTATTACTAATCCATGAATCCATCCGGGGAATTCAAGGAACAGAGTAATGAGCTAAGATTGTTATCTATTACAAATCCATGGAATCAGCCGGGGATAGCCATGGAACGGAGTAATGAGATATAATAGATTATTTTCTAGGAATTCAGTGGCGAATGTCATGGTAGAATTAATCTATTGTAGAATCGAGATATGAGATAGTTGAAGCATCATACTCGTTCTTAAAGGTGTATAGTTAGGGAACAAAGTGCAGCGTTGGTGTCCTGAAGGCGTTTATCCCCCTCAACAAACAATTATGTAGGATAGCCGCCTGAATCTATACACGGTCTCTCTACATAGTCAGGGGACAGCGAGTATCGCCGGTGACCTGAAGGCGTTAAGCCCTCTCAACAAACAATTATGTAGGAGAACCGCCCAATCATTCTTCTATATAGAGGTGGGCCTCTCTATGTAGTCAGGGAACAGCGAGTATCGCCGACGTCCTGAAGGCGTTAAGCCCTCTCAACAAACAATTATGTAGGAGGACCGCCCAATCATGTTATTCTACATAGAGGTCATGATGAAATGTGTAGCATCGAACACTCAGCTAGTGGTAGGCCTTTCGAGAAACATATTCATCATGTCTCTGAGAGGAACTCGATCAAAGATCGTGAACCGGTTCACGTATCTTAAAATATGAATCGTCACATGCGTTCCTGAAGACGGGTCAGAAACATGCAGTATCATGATTTTACGATTTTAGCCCTTGTTGAAAATCCACCATCAACATTAAGTACCCTGCTTAGTGGGGGACAGTCATGTTCCCGTAGTAAGCACTTGATGGTGATTTTCCAGTGGACGAGATAAGCAGTCGGGCTTAGTCGTACAAAGGCATTTTCAGGATCCCCGATTTGCTCCAATGGTGTCATGTACGAACAAATGTCCAGGTAAGGACCCTGAAAGTATGATAGAGTGTCATCTCACGAGCACGGGAAGATGGAGCACTGCTTATTTGGACTACCGGAGGTCCAATTTTTGTCGGTTTAGCGTTTGTGGGGCCGGCCCAAAAGAAAAATCCTTGTTCTAGGAACGGATGTTCGTTCGCTAGTTTAAGAAACAAACAATGATCCCTAGCATAAGAGGGTTTTATTAAAAAAAAATTGTGATATTTCACAAAATGGAATAAACTCTCGTTTAAAAGTTGGATGCTCGGACGAGAGAAAAAAGTTTTTTTTAATAGACGTGCGTCTGTTAGTAATAAAAAAATTGTCTGTGAGCTTTCATGAATTTTTTTATTTTCGATATGTGAGCTTTCATAAATTTTTTGAAAATATGCTCTCGTTTCAAAGACGGATGCTCGCGAGTGGGAGAAAAAATATATATACATATATTTTCAAAGTTACGTGAGTTTCACGTTAAAATATATATTTTTTGTAAAATCAATGTTTTGATTTTGAACAACTGTTGAAAGTAGACAATTATTCACGGTGAAATAATGTTTGTATGTGAGTTTTCGCAATTGTAGAATGGACGTCTGTCCAATTTTTGAAAAACCAGTGAATGTTCACACAGTGAAAATTTATGTGCAATCAAATTTTTATTTTCAGCAATTGCTAGAAGTAAACAATTTTTGATAAAATATTGTTTGTATGGATTTTGTGATCTGATAGTGTATGCACAAAAACTAATGAGTGTTCACTCGGTGGGAGTCGCTCACACGGTGAAAATTTTGTGGATTGCTTACATGAAAATCAAGTTATGATTTTGAATAAAAATTTCTCTCGTGTTTGCAGGTTCGAGGAGACGAGCAAATTTTGAAGTATTAACTCTTGTATCACAATCACTACTGTTAGTGGAATCGTAAACAGGTAAGAGTTGAAAGTTACCATTTTTTAGACGTTGTTGTGAGCACCTTTATTCCATGATTCATTGTTTTGTTGAATCCTGTGCTTTGTATGAATGATGTGCTGAAGTAGAAATGTTATGCATCTGTCACAGCCACTTTGCAAGAATGACTGACTCCCATGATGACACTTCCAAAGATGGTGTTTCCAGAGATGACATCTCTACGGATGCAACTTTAAGAAATGCTACTTCTGGGACCTCCGAGTGATGGTGAGAGATCCTTCATACTGAGTTGTACTCCTTGTTATTTCATTAACTTTATCATAGGTTGATCATGTAGTGAGATCCCGGATCAATGTAGACTTCACGACGATGGAAGAAAGTCTTCGGGACGGAGAACCCAGAAGTAAGGACTACAGGATGTTAGTAAATGACGTGCAGTCCCCAGCCGTTTCTTTAGTGAGTTATCGATGTTTCCTCCGTTATGACTTTTATTATCCGTACAATTAGGATCACAAACAAATGTTTGTTAATCTAAGAATTTTTCTCCATTGATCATTGACAGTCTTCATCTTGCTCCTGGGAAAAAAATTCAGGAATCCAGCACAGATGAGGGAGTTGATGTAAGCATCTCTTTTCGTGCAAGCGATCATGGCATCTCCTTGAATGAAGTAATAATAATTGTTGTTGATGTATCCAGGAGGAGATTATTACGGATAAACAACATATTGATGAAGAACATTCTTCCTTGGAAAATGAGGAGATGGAGAATCTTCAAAACCCGGAACTGAATGGAAGTAGTAATGCCACTAACGGTGACTTCAACAACATTAGTCCTTCGAACGGCTTAGAGACTCCTCAAGTAAGTATTCCTCCTGTAATTTATTCATAGAAGTATGAAATTGCTGACTTGTGAATGAATGAATGAGAATCCATACGAATATATGAGAAATTTTGCCGAAATACGTCACCAGAAAAATCCAGACTTCAGTCTTTCAGTAAAAACGTTGTAGAATCTTTGTCCGATGTCGGATTTTCGCGATCTAAACATGTTTTTTCATGCAAAGGAAATTTCCAAGCTTTATCAAAGAATATTTTTGAGTTTTGAGCATGTTTAGGGGCCAAAAGAGGCGAAACAGTAAACTTCCAGGAGACTTCCAGGAATTTTTCAGCTGGCATGTAGTCCAATGTTTTGGCCACATATCTTTGCTCGTTTATCCAATCACTGTGAATTTTGGATATGTTGTAGAGGACATCCATACGAATGGAATGACATATGAATCAACCTTAGATTCCTTACCAATTGCTCCAAACACGTCGCTTTGTACATGGAAGTGTAAAATCAATTCAGACAGTCTTGCTGTAAAACGTCTCTTTTGTGTCTTTAGACCATATGCTTGTGTCTTGAACGCTTGATGAAGGATTTCAATGCTATTTATTAATTTTCAATTTGAACCCCTTGATTGATACATGAGCATGGTGCTTGCAGTGCCAACTTGTTTCTGTCGTTCGTGGAAACATCACTTCTGAAACCCTGGTCACATGACCATAACTGAGATTGCTCTCAAGAGGGATGATGTAATGACCATGGTTGCATGTTCCGGTGGTAGAATTCCTTTTATGATGAATGATTAGCATAGGAGAGCCCGGTGCCACGGGTCTTAGACTGTGAAACTGATTGTCATGATCAGTGGACCGTCAGTCCCCACTATTTTGTTAAGTCTCTCCCTTTCGTTTTCCCTTCTTCTGGCAGGACCTAGATAGAGGACCCAAGTACAAAAGATTGATGTAAAGACCTAGGTGGTCGAAATAGGAGGTACCTTGATGAAGGACTTTGTGTAAAGTCCTGGTGGACACCGATCGACTGTGGAAGTTATGAATCCCGTCTAAGAATTGCTGCTTGCATGTTGTATGCTCTTGAAGCTGTAGGAACCTCATACGACGTCGGAATTCGATGCTTGACCCAAACTTTTGAAGCTAAGAGACTGAGTTATCACATGAGGAAAGAATCACTCAATTTGTAGTTGTAGAAGTTAGCCAACGAAGCGTGCACATTTGTAATTTGTAATCCCGTACAAATTTTTCAGATTTCGTAAACCTGACGGTAAAGGCCATATATTTCAGCTCGTATGTCCGATTGATGCGCCATTTTGGTATGTTGTAGAAGAGACATAGAAGAACATCTTTTGTTGAGGAAGCATTGTCCCATTCCTCACCCATTGGTACGTTTTTGTAAACCCATGGCCTGGAATGTGTTGTATCTCCTTTGTAGAGGCGATGAGAACATCTTGTAGAAGACTTTGGCTCGTGCCTGTCTATCGTGCAAGCTTTGGGAATACGTTCATGTTAACATGTTTTCATGTCTACACATCTTGATATGAATCATTAGGGCTTGAAGAAATACGATCCATCGAGTAATGCTTCAGAGATGTTGCGCCTGAGACTGTTGTTGATGCTGAGATCACGATTGAATTCTCTCCAGAAATTCTTGTTGATGCTTAGACCATGAATGGAGTTCCTCCACATACCCTTGTTGATGCCGATACTATGGTTGGATTTGCTCCAGAGACCAAAAAGGCTAGAACCATGATTATCGATATATTCTTTGCTCCTCCAGTTAGCCTTTATATTCACGAACTAGTTGGTGGGTTGAGCATTCTTAAGATGAAGGTGTAATGGGAGTTCAACCAAAATTCTCCTGAACATTATGACTTTACCGTGAAGTGGTTTTCTCAGGGAATTGATGTTGTTGCGGCAGATAGCAGAAGCAGTCTTCATTCTGAATGCGACGGTGAAGACAGGAAGTTCTTCAGTCGTGCAGGGGTTTGTAATGTAAAGAGGTCCCGTTGATGAAGTTTCATGGAATCACATCAGGTTGCAATAAATAGATTTGAATCGATCTTTCCAATAAGATCAAGTCCCCAGTGTTTGTTGAAGGAGTTTGTGCCATCCATGGATGAATGATGTTGCATCTGCTTCAGAAGTCTTATCATGGGATAATGATGACTTATCGATTGTAGTTCAGTTACACTTTGATCGTGTTGTTGTTGAATCAGTGTGTCATCGTCGAGATATTTGTGCCGAAGCTAGATGCGTCATTATCGAAGGTGTACTATTTGATTGGGGGTACAATTTGAAGGCTTCTTAGATGCTTGAGCATTAAAGTGTATATTCCTTAAGCATCAAATGTCTTAGGTTTGATCATCTCGGCCCTGAGTATCTTCTGTTGATTCAGTATTCCTTTCTTTGCGGTATTGGGATTCAACACTTGTGCAGACATCAGAGCTTTCTGATTTTGTGGGACACATGGACACTCCTGCAAGGCTATGGAGAAACGCCCAAAGTGTTCTTTTCCATGATTGGACATCATCTCAGTAATGAATGTCTCAATGATCGATTCGGAGAAATGTTCGATTCAACCACTTGGTAAAATACTAATGCGGTGAAGCTACCATTCATAACGTCTTTCAGAGTTGCTAGCAGAATTGAGTCCCCATGCTAGGATAACATGTGAGGAAATAAATGACACAAACATGAAATGAATGAGACTTGCCTGAGTGTGGAACCTCTTGATGAATGTCTATGCATCTTTTGCAGGTTCTTGCTTCAACCTCGTCAAAGTTCGAAATTCCCCCAAGTGCTCTGATGATGGAATGTACGCCAAATCTTCTGGATCAGAACTTTCTTCGTTGGAGAGATATGCAACCAAAGGCGCTTTGTCAATAGCCATCTTTTCAGCGTGGATCCACGCTTGTCTGAAGAACATGTCATATCCTGGATCTTCCTGATTATGTGAAACTTGGTTTCTGTCCTGGTTGAACTTATGTTCACTTTGAGAGTGATGTAGCCATAAGTATTTCCGAGCGTTCCTTCAAGGTATCTAATTGAGATGGGATCACAAGTAGCTTCTTGTCGAGTGATGCCTACGGATCTGAGGGTTTTCAGTAGAATGTTGTTTATGGAGGTGTCAGCATCGATCAACATTCTTCCAAATTTATTTCCTCTGAGATGAACTGTGGTAAGCAGTCCCGAGTCGTGCATCTCCTTGTCTGTGGATGAAGGGTCAAGGAGTATTTCCGGGATGGACAGACGTCTTACACAATGTAATTCGGTATTGTGAACATGTATTTTGTTTGTGTCTTACACAGATAGAGCAATTTCACAGATATGCTCGATCAACGATTGAACTGCTTCTTTGACTAGTTGTTCAGAGAGTGTAAAGGTTCTGGCTGGGAGAGAATTCTTGTGTACTCCTTAAGTCCCCAGTTGAAGCTATTGTGGATCAACTTTCTCTTTGAAGATGTGCTTCAAAATATTGCAATTACTTGTTGGATGATTGATGAATCTATGAAGGTGACAGTACTTGTGATTCTCCATTATTTCTTCAGCTCTCTCCTGATGAAAAACAATTTGATTGCATCATCTTGAACCCATACTTCCAGTAACACAATCACTTCTTCAATGGGAAGAGGGAAGTTTGAGTCCTCGTTTGATCATTTCCCCGTTCATTGATGCCGGGTTTAGTGATGTAAATTTTAGTTGTAGTAAAAAGAGGGATCCGATTCTCGAACTTGTGAAGGATAACTTTAGACTTAAATTCAAAACTAAATAGAAAAATCACTAAAAATTATAGCAAACACTGACAAAGTTGATATCAATATTAAAAGAACACTGAGGCCGAGATTCCACTATTTTCCAAGTTCAAAGTGATTTAATCTAGTATTTATATTCATGCAATTTTCTCGTTCAATTTGATTCTAAACTATTGCAACATGTAGATTTTCAAAATAACAAGTGTAAATCCGAAGCATAAAACATCAAAAACCTAGGTCCAAGAATGCTCTATCAAAATAAATAACAATTGCTCAATAAAAATCACTCAAACAATTTTCAATCAAGGCAAATAATCATAAAATAAGTGCAATAAAATAAATAAAATAGAATATACCACTTTTTGTTGGAAAAATAGCTTCCTCTATCGCCTCAGCAATGGGGTTTAGCTCCTAATATTAATCAAAATCTCAAAATACATGTTTATGGCTCAAAAGTTGATTAAAAGGGAGAAAAGTGTTAAAACAGCGGATTTTGTAGTTGCTGAAGGTCTAAAACAGACGTCTGAATCGTTGCTGAAGGGCTTCGGTGACTGCAGGATGATGCGACCGTACCTCATTGTCACTGAAAATAAGTCTGCCTCTGCGACTGACTCTGTGGGTCTTATGTTCTTCTTCTTCTTCTCCGGCAACAGCAGCAGCAGCAGAACTCGGTTTCCTGCAAGTTGATTTTTTTGGCTCTGTGATGTTCTAAACTTCCCCTAAAGTCCTCGTACCCCTTCCTTGGCCTCTAACCAACTCTTTTATACACAACAGGGCAATTAAAATCCCGAGAATCTCTATCTTTTCTTCGAAGGAAAGCTACGGACTTTTTTTTCTTTTTACGAGTCTAGGATATTTTGTTCCTTTTTTTATCTCCCTATACGCGTCAAATGAGTTGTAAACATACCACCAGAACACAATCAAATCCCTAACATAGTTAAACTCTCCAAACATCACCGTAAACTTCCAAAAATAGCCGATAATATTTCTTCTCCCCTGTTTTCTTCAAACGAAGAATCTGTCCCAATTTAATCGAAACTTTTGGACCTACTAACCCTGTTAAGTCCAAACAGGCCCAAAGCAAAAGATTTCCGAGCTTGAATTTCGATAAAACACTTCCAAAATCTGCCCAAAAGTTTACGCAGGTGAAAGCTTATTTTCCCGCCAAAACTCAATTCTTCAAACCGTGAAAATGTGGAGTCCCCTTATCCAATCCCGGTTTGTGCTTAGCAGCTACCTGGAAATGGGTTACCCCTTATCCAAAATGAGAGTCCGAATAGCAAATGTCCTCCCAGGTACCTTTAACAACTTTTTGAGCCAATTTTGCCGCAAAAGCCTATTCCTCCAAAAACACCTACAAAGGGATAAAATACCAAAATTAGTACAAAAATGGGTACTAACAGTATACACAAAAGAGATAAAAATAGATACATAAATGCATCTATCATTTAGGTTTGTGCATTTTAGGATTGGTTATCTTTTCTTTGCGCCTTCAGTGGAGCATGGGATGTTGGAGAAGCGCTCTAATGTTGCTGCCCTTCGGCTTTCCTTTTGCTTACTTAGCAACATTCATGGAAGGTTGGAGATTGTACTGCTTGTTGTTCAGGCATTTGGCACTGCCTCGAGTTTCTTGCGGTTCCTCGACTTTTGTAGCTCTTATTCTTTCCAGTAGGGCTGGAGCAGTAGTTACTGATCGCTTGGCCGCTTCATGGAGTTCTTAGAAGGTCTGGAACCGGAGATTTTCCAGCAAGGCTCTGTAGACTGGGATCATCCTGTTGATGCAAAAGTCCACTAATTGTTGTTCAGTGACATTAGGGTCATGACAATCCAAAGCTTGAATTCTGAACCTCTTCACATAGTCGTTCGGATGTTCAGTGTTCTTCTAAGCCATTCTTTCTAAGTCAGAAAGACTAATCTGCTCAAAGACGAAGAAGTACTTCCAGTAGAAAGCGTTAACCATCTCTCTCCAACTAGCGATGCTCCCTGGTTCAATGTTGTTGTACCATGTGTATGCTCGGCCTGTCAGGGATTTCGAGAATTGCTTCAGATGGATGACATGGTTATGTTCGCGTTCACCTAGTGCTTCCAGGAATTGAGAGACATGTTCTCGAACGTTCCATGTTCTGTTGTACAGTGTGAACGTTGGAGAGGTGTAGCCCTTCGGGAGAGGAATTATTTGCGTAGCAGCAGGATATGGAGGTTGATGACGGTGAACAGATGGTGTTTTGTCTTTTCCTCGATTTTCCATGAAGCGTTACAGGTCCTCACGAGTGATGAAGCCTACAGGTTCCTTTGTTGGTGGGTTATCTGCAGCCTTGTGGACTTCATCATCATCTACTACATGGATTGGTGTGACTTCAGGATCAGCAGTCGAGGATATTTCTTTGGATTTTCCCTTCTCCTGAGTTTTCTCTGACATCTTGTCAGTGAGAGTTTTGAGATAATTGCCTAACTCCTTCTGAGTGGTAGCCATGTCAATCTGATTTTTGGCGAGAGTCTCTTGCACCTTCATGAGATCAGCTATGGTAGGCGGATTTTCTATGATATCCTCAGGAGCCCGGCCGAAGAGAGGATGATTTCCGATGTTGGTTTAAAGAGGAGTGGTGTCACCAGCACCGTTGTTGGAAGAAGGAGTAGTTTCTGGGGTACCATCGTTGTTGCTAGTGCTAGCGTTATTTGTGTTAGGATTTGTAACTGAACCTGACCTAAGATCAACCATTTTGTGAAAGTTTGAGATTGCAACCGATAGATTAATCTCCCATTGTGGTCGCCAATCTGTAGATGGGGAAAAATGATTTGCTGGTTTTTTGGAAAATGAAGAGACGACCGTGCGGAAGAGACTCCTCAACCGAGCAAACTGCTTAACCTCAAACTGATGCACTGCACGGGAGTGCTTTTAAGTTCAAGAGATCAATCTGTAGGACACCGGCCTAAACCAAGTCAATGGTCGTTCCAGAGTTAATTCGGTCACAAAGAGGGAGATGGGTTGATCTGTAGGAGGGAAGCTGAGAATTATATGGGATCAATGGTGATCAAGGATTGTGGATGTGTTGAAGGTTTCTTCAAGTTTGTGTAAATAAGTTTCGAATGATTGAGAGAGTGTTGCTCACACGATGATTCTTGGTTAGACGATGGATTGTCTGTTCAATATCTCGTGGATTTTCTGTGTTTCCCTCAATCATGGATTCAGAGACTTAATTATATTGTCAGAATAGTGAACACATTGATCCTAGTAAGTGTGACGATTTCTTGAGTGAAAGAGTGGGAAACTGGGAATTCGTGGTGAAACCAGTTCTAGGTCGTGTGGAGACTTGGTTAACCGTCCACCCACTACTTTGCTAACTCCTTCAACCATTTGCACGACTTACTCACATTTCTCATCGTGGATGAACATACGTGCTGTAGGCCGCCATACCAAAACCCTAAGTAATATCCCCCCATGTGACGTGATTGATGTCTCACGAACGTGGAGTCTGCAAAGCAGACGTGTATTTGATTAGTAAGTCGTTGACTTGATCAGACAGTGAGTCTAAGTTTTGTTGAATTGAGAATGATTGACGAATGCTCAGTGATTCATGGATTGAACATGTCAGACATATAGTTCTTGAATGATGTTGATATTGCTCGTCTGAGAAAATATTGAAATTCGATGAATTGTTGAATATTGAGTTAGATCAATATTCGAGCAACTGAGCAAGTATTGCTCAATTCGATAAATTACTGAATATTGATAGTTGGATCAATATTCGAGCAACTGAGCAAGTATTGCTCAATTCGATAAATTGCTGAATATTGATAGTTGGATCAATATTCGAGCAACTGAGCAAGTATTGCTCAATTTGATGAATTATTGGTAACGTGACCCAATAAAATATTAATTAAAATATTGGTAGTCTACCAAATATTATATAATTAATATGGATGTCGATTACTAGATCAACATAAAATTATTAGTGTTTGAACTTGCTCAAAATTATGATTTGTGGAGCGTTTGTTCGAAACCCTAATTTTTCATCAATTGTCCGTCAATTGATGAATTGCTGAAAATAGGTCATGAGTGAGGGAGGGACCGACCACATGGGATGATGGATGACCATGTGGTGCCCAAGTGCTCGAGTGAGCATGCGCCAGAGTCCTTAGTTGACCGGTTGGTGAAAGAATGATCAAATGCTGGTGTTTATCATTTATTAGAATAGTGCTCGTGCGAGAGTTAGGTGATTAAACCCAATTATGGAGAAGTGAGGGACCGACCAAGAGGGCATGAGACCGGCCCTTGGTGGTCATGGGACCAGCTGATGGTCGTTTGAATAAATTCCAAGTTGGTTGGAAAGAGTTTAGACCCAATATGAGCAATTGAGCAAATTAGGTCAAAATTATAAAGATGTGTGGGACCGGATCCTTGCAAGCCTTAGGGACGGCCTTGGTCGGTCAAGGAAGCATGCCCGTGTCACTGAGAGTTTTGGTATTTTCTGATGTGCGTTCGAGCAATATTTTGGATTTTCAGAAGCGTTTGATCTTTGACTGAAATTCTCGATTTTTGCTCGAATGAGCAAGTAGGACTTTGCTCGTTTGATCAAAATTTTGAGAATATTAAAATAATAATATTTTAATATTTGACCTGAGTAGCCTAGCTAGTCATGTGACCATTTTACTTTTTGGCTTTTTCATGGTTTGAGCAATATTTGAGAAAATATGAAGAAACCATGATTTTTGCTCAAACGGATGAGTTTCATGAGATGAGGGAAATAATAATTATGAAAACAAGGGATGTAAGGTGTGGGACCGTCCACGGCTAGGGCATGGCCGGACGGCTAGGTAGCCCGGTCCCGCAACACCTTTCCCTATTTTATTATTTTTTCATGAAACCGTGAAAATATGGAGAAACCGTGAGCTTTGCTCAAACAAGGAAAGTTGCTCGAATAAATGAGTTTTCATGAGTTCATGAAAATAAAAAAATAGAAAAAAATAAAGGGAAGAGGCGTGGGGGATAGGCCATGGCGGCATGACCGGCCGGCCGGTGGGCCCGGTCCCTAGGCGCCTCTTTTATTATTTTTTATCATTATTTTCTCTCTCCTGTTTTGTGTAGTATTCCTCATTTGTCCATATTTTTGAATGCTCGTTCGTGCATTTGGGTGCTCGTTCGTGCATCATTGTTGAGTACATTTGCACCATTTTATTGGGGCTTACTCGGTGATAGTCCAGATGCCCGATTGTTGGATATTTATTACTAATTCATGAAATTCAACGGAGAATGACTCATGAAACGGAGTAATAAATGAATTGTGTATCTATTACTAATCCATGAATCCAACCGGGAATTCAAGGAACGGAGTAACGAGATAAGATGGTTATCTATTACTAATCTATGGAATCAGCCGGGGATAGCCATGGAACGGAGTAATGAGATATAATAGATTATTTTCTAGGAATTCAGTGGCGAATGTCACGGTAGAATTAATCTATTGTAGAATCGAGATATGAGATTGTTGAAGCATCATACTCGTTCTTAAAGGTGTATAGTCAGGGAACAACGTGCAGCGTTGGTATCCTGAAGGCGTTTATCCCCCTCAACAAACAATTATGTAGGAGAGCCGCCTGAATCTATACACGGTCTCTCTACATAGTCAGGGAACAGCGAGTGTCGCCGATGACCTGAAGGCGTTAATCCCTCTCAACAAACAATTATGTAGGAGGACCGCCTAATCGTTCTTCTATGTAGAGGTGGGTCTCTCTATATAGTCAGGGAACAGTGAGTATCGCCGACGTCCTGAAGGCGTTAAGCCCTCTCAACAAACAATTATGTTTGAGGACCGCCCAATCATGTTATTCTACATAGAGGTCATGATGAAATGTGTAGCATCGAACACTCAGCTAGTGGTAGGACTTTCGAGAAACATATTCATCATGGCTCTAAGAGGAACTCGATCAGAGATCGTGAAATGTTTCATGTATCGTAAAATATGAATCGTCACATGCGTTCCTGAAGCCGAGTCAGAAACATGCAGTATCATGATTTTACGATTTTCGCCCTTGTTGAAAATCCACCATCAACAAGAAGAAAGGGACAGAAGTCGTGTTTCTTTCTCGGAATCATTTCCTTCAAATACGGTCTCAAGAGTATCCCATGCCTCCTTAGAAGTTTCACATGACAGAATATGATGAAGGAGATCATCACTTACTGCGTGTATCATGGCATTAAGACCATCAGAGTTCTGTTGTGCAAGTGCTCTTTCTTTATAACTGTAGAATGCTAAGCGTTTAAACTCTACGTCTGGATATTTCTACTCTTGGTGTTTGATATCCGTCTTCGATTAATAGCCAAGTATTAAAATATAGGGATTTAAGAAAGGTTCTCATAGAAGCTTTCCAAAATGGGTAATTCATCCCATTAAATCTTGGTAGTACGTTAACTGAATCATTCATAAGATTCATTTTCTTATAGGTTGGATCGCACCAAACACAGATTGTTAGATCTTTTCGTGTTTGCCTTCTCTTATACCAATTGAAAAGACGAGGGTACCCAAATATACCTCAATATAAAACTTTTCTACCTATAAGTCCTTTCTCCGAAAGTGATTACCTATGGACTGAGTCGAGACAATACAACTAATCGTTTCACACTTCGTGTGATCGTCTATGGATACGAGATCGAGACAATACGATAATAAGATAACTTCTGTGATTGACTATGGATACAATATCGAGACAATACAACAACGAAGTATGTTTACTTGATAACAGGTTCGGACTTAACCAAATACAATAGGATTGCTATCAAGTAAATAAGAATTAACGTTTTTGTGTTTTACTTCTAATTATAATAAAACAATTATAATTGTGGAAATAGAAAAGTAAAAGACACAGCAAGATTTTGTTAACGAGGAAACCGCAAATGCAGAAAAACCCCGGGACCTTGTCCAGAATTGAATACTCTCAGGATTAAGCCGTTATACAAAATCTAAACCAACTTCGTATAGTTGAGACCAAACAACTAAGCCTATAGTTCACCTAGTTCCGTTTGTATCCCTGCGCCTCCAACTTGCAATAAGTCACACACTTGGAACAATTCCTTTGGTTCGTATTCCAAACAGTAAAGGAACAACAAATCTGTTCGGTAACAACTCTTTTCAATCAAGTGATATGAGTTTGACAAAAGGCTCTTCCGTTTATCCCAATAAACTACTTTGTCAGGTTCTTAGATCTATCCAATAACAACTACCAAAGTAATTGTCAAGACTTTGCAATCAATACTTCGAATCACAAAGAAACGTATTGATGCCGATCTACTCAACTAATCAATCTAGATTATCACAAAGATAAACCGATTATAGTTGGATCCCCAGCCGATCAAGTTTTGTGCACACCAAAGATTATGAACCCAAATCAGAAATCTTCTTCGTCTTCAAATCTTCTTAGATCTTCAATAAACACCCGCACACAATCAACTTGAATCTCTTGTGATCAATCACACACAGAACAGAGTCTGTTAACAATGGATTATAACAAGACGTCTTTATATCTACAAACAGTCTAAAGATCCTCGTCGAAACTTTGATCTAGTTTGAGTGAATCTTATATCAGAAGAGAAGATTCTCAAGCATAAACAAACTAGGTGCAATCAAAGTTCAACAACCGTTAGTCAATCAAATCAATCGAAAACTAATAATAAACTGCAATTATCTAGTTTCCCACCAACGGTACTCAAAGAGCTTCCCAATCAAGAAGTCTTTAAAACGAGCGGTCATAAGAGATTTATCCTAATTATGGTACTTTCCTCTCCGAATAGACGGCTCCACCAGTAACAACACAACTAGGTAGTTTTGCTGGCTCTGAGGATTAGTTTGCTTAAAATGCAAACTTCAATATTTATAGACCAAGGAAGTTTGGACACAAAGGAATTTCCAAAACCGAATATTCTCAAAGATATGCAATAAGGGAAAAAACGGTTTTCATAATTCCTGGAAATGCACTGTCCAAATATTGACCGAAATCTCAGTAGAAAATCTCCAACTAGTAAATACACATAACTAATTTTTATTTTCTAAAGATATGCATTTTAATTGCTGGAAATTAAAAGCATATAAAACTAAAAACCTTAATTAAAAGATTCTCAATTTATTTTCGATCCGGGATTCTCCTTTAGCTATTAAGGAATATCTTTGAACAATAAAAGATAAGAGTTACTGCACATGTTCAAAGTATGTCGACATCTTTTCTTTGTAAATCCTTTTTCATATTTACAATCTTGGAACCGATTTGCCACACTTCCAAACAAGTTTAGAATTGGTTCATCTGACTTCCAAGAACTATGTGATTGATTATCCTATCAAATCACCAATCATGGGTTTAAACGGTTCTACCAAAACAAGTTTCGGTTCTACCTCCATGTGGGTACTAGGATCGGTCACACTAGCTTTCCAAAAATTGGTTGACTAGGTACTAGGATCGGTTACCACATACATATGGTATCTAACTTGTATTCGGTTGCACAAGTCATGGGATCGGTTACCAATCACTAAGATTTTGTTGCACTTTTTACAAGGATCAATTCCCCTACTTTTGATCGGTTTCACCTCTTACTAGGATCGGTTCCTCAATGTCTAGAGTTGGTCATACCAATTACAGTAAATCGATCATACCATCTCAGGTGATTACTTAAGATCGGTTTCACTAATAAAAGTCAGGCCTTGTGAATAGTTTTACAAGGATACATAAACAAGTTATGAGCCTGTTATACTAAACACACATATTGGTAATCCAAAGATTTGCAATGAATAACAATACCAATAAGCCTATCGATTTCCCTTTCGATTCATAACACAAGTTTATGAATTGTACTTCCTTTAAATGAATGTAAAAACATTGTTTCCTAGGAAGAAATCTTCACCCATACCCATACATAATCACAATAGCATTCATACGATTATGTCGATGTCTTATATACAAAGTTCAAAAGATAGACGTTATACTTCGTATTGTAATTCCTTAATACTATGTCTAACTAGAGTATAATCATACACAGCCTCGCAGTTATGTTTTCAATATGCACGACTTGAAAGATACGTTAGGAATGAAACAGTTCAAGTCAAATATTACTAACCTCAAGTGGAAGGATGATGTCGTCGTTGTAGTTCTTTACTTCTTCGCATTCTTCAAGTCTTCACGCAATACTTGTAAGTCTCATATCCTAGTAGCTTTCTAGCTAACCTATACGAAGTTGACTCTAGTAAATAATCAAGCGACTCTTTAAATGAGTTTTGATTAACTAAAATATGACAACCAAACTTGACATACCAACGCTTGGAGGGTTCAACCGAGCTATGCTCTAACATAGGTAGAGATGATTGTCCATAGATTATGGCCACAACTCTATGGGGTATCTAGAATTCACAATGTGAATGGGTTATTGAAAACAAAATACTAAACACAAAACAACGGGTGGGATGATTATAAACTTGGTAAATTGCAATAGGAAAATCAAGGAAAATCTAGATAAAGAAATCAATATCAACTATTGTCTTGAACCTAATTTGAATGACATGTACTTAGCTAAACTCAACATAGCAATTCCTTACAACATAATAAAGACCAAGGCTGCTACTACAATAGTTGAATTTCATTATGCGGGTGACGTCCTCGGAGGATGAAAATACGAGAGTACCCAAATACACCACAATATTTTAAATATCAACCTATAAGTCCGGTATCTTAAGTGATCGTCTATGGACAAAGTCGAGACAATACAACTTAAGTCATATACCTTGTGTGATTGTCTATGGATGAAGTCGAGAAAAACGACAACAAGATATTTACTTGACAATAGTTACGGTAATAACTGATTGACTATTAGAATCAATGTCAAGTAATTCGAGTTAACGTACATGTATAATTTACTTAATAATAATAACAATTATAATGCGGAAATAATGACACATCAAGATTTTGTTAATGAGGAAAACGCAAATGCAGAAAAAAAAACCCTGGACCTAGTCCAGTTTTGAATACTCTCAGAATTTAGACGCTATACAAAATTTAATACCAACTTCTTATAGTTGAGACCAAGCAGACTACCCCTAGCTACTTAGTTTCCTCAGTATCCCTACGCCTTCGACTTCTAGAGTCACGCACGTGAATCACCGATCCTTTTGATTGTATTCTAAACAGTAAAGGATAAATTTGTTTGGTAACCACTCTATTCAATATTTGGTAATAAGATATTTATGAATTGTTGACAAAGGCACTTCCGTTTAGTCTAATAAACTTCTTTGTCTGGTTAGACCAATCTTAAAGTTTGATTACCGAAATAACCAATTTCTAGATTTACAATCAATCAATATAGGACTCAAAGAGTAACTATAAAGTAATTTCGATCTCACGCAACTAGACAATCAATTCTATCAAAGATAAACATGATTCTAGTTGGATCCCATCCGATCAAGGTTTTTTCACTAAATTCACAAGATACGAAAACTAATAAGAAAATCTTCTTCGTCTTAAAATCTTCAATTGTCTTCTTAATAACTTACACAACACAACTTGAATTCTCTTGTGATAGATCACACACAGAACGGAGTCTGTTAACAATGGATCATCACAACATTTCTTTAGATCTGCAAATGGTTCTAAAGATCTTGTCGATACTTTAATCTAGTTTGAGTGAGCCTTATATCAGAAGAGAAGGTTCTCAAGAATAAACAAACTAGGTGCAATCAAATTTCAACAACCGTTAGTCCATCAAATCAATAATCGAAGACTAAAATAACAATGCAATTATCTAGTTTCCTACCAACTCGTAGAGATTCTTGATCCCACCGAAATCTTTAAACGAGCGGTCGTAAGAGATTTTGCCTAATTAGATGTAGTTACCTAAAATCGGAGAAAGGATAAAGTGGGATTCTAGGGTTTCTGAAATTCAGTTACGGGAGTTTGAGCAAGAACAGTCTTCGCCTAAACCACGCACAGTGGCTGTTCAAAGGATACTTCAGTCACAGGAGAGGTTAGGGATGGTCTTAGGGAGGGAAGCTGATTAAGTGGGATTCTAGGGTTTGAAGAAGAATTGCTCTGAGAGTTTATGAGAAAGTTGTGTTAGCTTAGAGAAATAGAAGACCTATTTATAGCTGAATTCTCTAATATCGTGTCGGTAAAGATTGGGATTGCTTGTCGTGCCGTGCGGAGCACTTCTCCCGTCTCTTCAGGAATAGATAGAGATAAACTAGGTTGAGTTTATCTTATTATTCCATCGCCCTTACTCTTTTCTGTGGTAAGAAATAAGCCGGGTATTTCTCACATGTGTCATAGACCGCCATACCAAAACCCTAATTGATATCCCCCCATTTATGTGAAGCTAATTCAGCCTTTGTGATGATGTGTTGAGAGAGAAAAATATTATCTTTAGCCGAGTTGGCCAAGATAGAGAGATTTTCTCTGATTTGTGAGAATGACTAGGATGAGTCCCGTGAAAATGCATGGAATGCCTTATAAATCGTGTGTAGAGTGTGAGATGAGCTGAGGTTGAGATCTCTCTCTCCATATCTGGTCACATATGTCATGTGGAGACTGTATTATTGCTTATGGGTCCTTTTATTGAGCACGCGGATCTCAATAGAAGTTATCCATGTTTTTGGATATATAGACATGTACAGTTCAAGCCCAGTATACTAGCCGTGAGCGTGTTTGAGACGCTGAGAAAGAGGCATGAGGTCTAGATGAGGCTTGTGTCTAAGTCTTATACATGCATAAGACTTTTCAGACTGAAAAGACAAGGGTACCCAAATACACCATAATCTTTTATTTATCCACCTATAAGTCCTCTTACCGAAAGTGATCGTCTATGTACAAAGTCGAGACAATACAACAAATCGGTATTCACACTTTGTGTGATTGTCTATGGATATGAGATCGAGACAATACGACAACCAAAATGTGATACTTGATAATAGGTTCGGACTTAACCAAACTCTATAGGATCACTATCAAGTATATACAGAGTTAACGTTTTTGTAATTTACTTTAAATTATATACACAAATATAATTACAGAAAATAAAAGTAAATCACACAACAAGATTTTGTTAACGAGAAAAACTGCAAATGCTGAAAAACCTCGAGACCTAGTCCATAATTGAATACTCTCAGTATTAAGCCGATATACAAAATATAAACCAACTTCGTATAGTTGAGACCAAGCAACTACCCCTAGTTCACTTAGTTTCCTGAGTATCCCTGCGCTTCCGACTTCGATGAGTGCACGCACTGGAACAATTTCTTCGGATCGTATTCCAAACAGTAAAGGAAAAACTAATCTGTTTGGTAATAACTCTTTTGATTCTTTCAAGATAAAGATATCTCAAGTCATATGCAAAGGATCTTTCGTTTAATCTAATAAAATCCTTTGCCTGGTTAAATCAATCTATCCAATAACTACAAAGTAGTCAAGTTTAAATTCGCAATCAATCGATATAGATTCCAACAAGAAACTATAAAGTGATGCAGATCTCACGCAACTAATCAATCGAATAAATCCGATTCTAGTTGGATCCAAGCCGATCAAGGTTTGTGCACACCCAAAGATATTAGAACCAAATAAGAAATCTTCTTTGTCTTCAAATCTTCTATAATCTTCAATAAACACCTGCACAACACCACTTGAATCTCTTGTGATCAATCACACACAGAACGGAGTATGTTAACAATGGATTATCACAAGATGTCTTTAGATCTACAAACAGTTCTAAAGATCTCGTCGACACCTCGATCTAGTTTGAGTGAATCTTATATTAGAAGAGAAGATTCTCAAGATTAAACAAACTAGGTGCAATCAAAGTTTCAACAACCGTAGATCAACCGAAAAATAATAACACTGCAATTATCTAGTTTCCCACCAACGGTACTCGTAGAGCTTCTTGATCCCACAGAAGTATTTAAACGACCAGTCGTAAGAGATTTCGCCTAATTAGGGTACTTTTCTCTCCAATTAGACGGTTCCACCAGAAACAACAAAAAGATAAGTTTGCCTGGATTTTAGGATAGTTTGCTAGAAATGCAAACTTAGGTATTTAGAGACCAAGGATGTTTGGACACCAAGGAATTTCCAAAACCGAAAATATTCTCAAGATATGCAATGAATAGAAAAATTCGGTTTTCCTAATTCCAATTAATGCTTGTCCAAAATTTCCGAAATCTCTCTATAGAAAATCTCCAATTAGTAAATGCACATTACTAATTTTTATTCTCTAAAGATATGCATTTAACTGCTTGTAATTAAAGCATATAAAACCAAAAACCTTAATTAAAAGATTCTCAATTTATTTCGGAAAAGGATCTCCTTGAGTACTAAGGAATATCTTTGAACAATAAATGATAAGAGTTACTGAACGTGTTCAAAGTATGTTCACATCTTTTCACTGTAAATCCTTATTCATATTTACATGGATTTACATTCTTGGAATCGGTTATACTACACTTCCAAGTTTAGAATTGGTTCACCTGTATTTCAAGATCACTATGTGATTGATCAAATATCAAATCACATACATGGGTTCAATCGGTTCTACCAATCATTAGGATCGGTTATACCTTAATATGTAAACACTTGTGAACGGTCACACAAGTTACCAGGACCGGTTACATCAGTTACCAGGATCGGTTACATCAATTACCAGGACCGGTTACCATATACTCATGGTATTGCTTGTGATCGGTCACACCAGTTACCAGGATCAGTTACACCAATTACCAAGATCAGTTACACCAATTATCAGCACCGGTTACACCAATTACTAGGATCGATTACACATACTCTCTGTGATCGGTCATACCAATTACTAGGATCGGTCACACCAATTACAAATATCGATCATACCATCTCATGGTGATTACTTAGGATCGGTTACACTAATTAATAAAACCTAGTCATACCAAATCATAAGTCGGGCATTGTGATTAGTTATACCAAGATACATAACAAAATTATGATTGGTTCTACCATCTCACACATATTGGTAATCCAAGATTTGCAATGAAAATCCGTACCAATAAGCCTAGCGATTTTCCTTTCGATTCACAAAAAAAGTTCATGAATGTACTTCATTTAAACAAATGTAAAACATTGTTTCCTAGGATGAAATCTTCACCATAACCCATTCACATAATCATAACAATATATACAAGATTATGTCGATGTCATATCTACGAAGTTCAAAAGATAAGTGTTATACTTTGTAGTCTAATTCCCTAATACTATGATCATACAAATATGACCATGTCACATCACTAGAGTATCATACAATAGGTACATTATATATAACTTCGAAATTATGTTTTCAATATAACACGACTTGAAAGATACGTTAGGAATGAAAGCAGTTCAAGTCATTATTACTAACCTCAAGAGGAAGGATGATGTTGTCATTGTAGTTCGCTTCTTCTTAACTTTCTTCAGGTCTTCGGAGTAATACTTGTATGTCTCAACATTCCTAGACTTTCTAGTCTAACCTAAACGAAGTTGACTCTAGTATAAAATCAAGCGACTTTAGATGAGTTTTGAGTCACTAAAATATGACAACCAAACTTGACATGCCAATGCTTGGTGAGTTCAACCTAGTTATGCTCTAACACAGACGATATGGTTCAGCTCGGATGAGGCCATATGAGATTTGGATGAAGCCTCTTGAGCTGTCTGAGATTTGGCTAACGCTTCTGGAGCTGTCTGAGATTTGGCCAACGCGTCTGGAGTCGTCTGAGATTTGGTCGACGCGGATGGGGCCATCTTAGGGTTGGCTGATGCGATAGAGTCTGTTTGAGACTTGGTCAACGCGGTGGAATCTCTCCGAAGTCAGCTGGGATATGTTTGGGAGAGAAAATAAGTCTTGCACGCCTGATAATGTCTCTGCGAGACTTCGGCTCACTTATCTTAGACCAGCGTATCTTGCAGAGATGTGCTAGGAATCAATTTTGTCCGTATTTATGGGGCCGACATGACCATTGTATCTCGGAAGAATGTTCTAGGATTCTGTCGAAAGGGCCCAGAGGAAGAATAACCAACGTATCTCGCGGGGATGTCCTAGGAATTATTATGAAGCCTATGTAAGTCGAGTCATAGCCTAGAGTATACATGACCAGTGTATCTCACAATGATGTACTAGGAATCAGTCATTGATCTCAAATAGGGTGAGTCGTGCTTACACGAGACATGTATGTCTCCGCTCTGGGTCATAAGTCCGTCGGAGACGTTTTTACGCATCTACATAGCCTATATGATCAGCAGTATCTCGCGGGGATGTATACTAGGAATCATGGCATCACAATCAGCTGCGTCTCGCGAAGACATGCTGGAATTGTGGCTATTCTGGTTCATAAGTTTGCCGAGGAAGTTTTACGCTCTACAGAACCTACGTGACCAGTAGTATCTCGTCGAGGATATGCGTTATGAATCACGGCATCATGACCAGCAGTGTCTCATGGGGATTATACTAGAAATCATGGCTATGGGTGCCTTGAGGACCAAGGGATGAATCTCTCCTGTGAGAGTTGTGTTTTGTCTATGGTCTTTACATGACGTTTTTGCCCCTTATCCAAATTTCACCATCTACATTAAGTCCCCTACTCAAAGTAGAACAATTATTGTTTTATGTTTAGTATATAGATGGTGACAAAACATTCAGATACGAAATTACAATACACTCGGTCTTCTAGACTTGTGGAGTCCCTGAATTGATGTTTAGTCTTTGATTGTTATGACTCTGATCTTGGAATCGATTCTGGACTTTGGAACTTCCTTGGATTTTGTGTTAGACGTTAATGACATGATAATGAAGTCTTTATGAGACAAAATTTCCGTGTTGATCGAATGGAATTTGTTAATTAGGGTTTACTTGGCCAGCACCCTAATTTCTTCTTTTTGTACATCCTTGATCCTTTGAGTTTGTACATGCGAGTATGTGGGGGAAGAGAGGGCACTAGATGATTTTTTATAGCATTGAGGTTGGAGGAATGCTATGAGAATAAATAGGCACTTACTATTGAAATTATGTAGTCTTGATCCCATGTAAATTCCGAATTCAAGCTTGTACTGCACCTAAACCCTAATTTCTCTTTTGTTCGCGGCTGACTCCTTAAGACACTGTAGAGAGACTTGACGAGGCTTGGAAGGTGTGCATCTATCTTTTGGAGTCGGCACCTTGTGTGATGAGATCATGTTTAATTCCTTGTACCAATCAGACACCTCTTTTTTAAAGAAAATACCTACTTTTGAAACTTAAGGGTATTTTCATCAAAAACCATTATGAGCTTGATTTTATTTGGCATGAGAGAGACCATGATATTTCCTAGGAATGGTTACGTCTTGAAATATGAAGAGAGGCACGTGTCTGGTCCTGCTTTTGGAAATTATGAACTCGAATTTCCCTGTTTAAGCTAAATTCCCTTTATTTTCTCTGGAATTCTGCTTTTTTGGGTTCTGTTTCAATCTCTTTATTCTTTGAACACTTAGAGAACTTAATATTCATGTCTATGAGGCCGTGGGGATAATTAGAGAAGCGCTTCGTCGGTTCCTAGTTACATTAGGGCATCCCTCTTTGCAAATACTCAAAAATGTGAAATAATGGCATTTTGGTCAAAATCCCTTGTGAACTCGTTTTTGTTGAAAGGTGATGGGAGAGAAGGTTTAATAGGCATTCATGGGAGATGTTCATGTAAGTGAGGGAGCTTTGGTTCATCTCTGTTTTTGGGAAATCTATTTCTCTGTCAAACCCTTGAGATTAGGGTTATTTTCATCAAAACCGTAATTTTCTTCGACTTTCGAAAAATTTCGAGAGAATAAGTAACGTCCCACTGGCCTAGGAAACCATTCTCACGCATATGAAGGGCTTGTCCACGGCTTGGAGAGGTTTGGGAAGAAGGGAAACCCTAGGTTTCCTTATTTGAGCCAAATCCCTTTAATTTCCTCTTTTGACTTTAATTACTTTTGCTTTGAGAGCTTCCCTTTTGAAACAAAAAGGAAAAGAGAAGTATTTTTGACGTGTACTAGGTTTAGAAACTGGTCCAGTATGTTCCACGAATTTTATTCACCGTAGAATTCCTTATTTGAGTTGAATTCCTTTGCCTTCTCCTAAAACTCCTTTCATTACTTGGCTTGAACTCTAGTTGGACGCATTGGATGCTTAGGTAACTTGAAAACCATGTGTATGGGTCTGGTGCCATGATCGGATAAGAATTTGATCACCTCTCTTATCAAAATCCATTTTTTCTTCAAAATAGCCAAAATATCGAACTAGGGGCACTTCTGTGTTTACTTCTGCCTTTTTCCTTGATAAGTCTGCGTTCAAGGAGGTGGATAAACTTTGGCATGACTTGTAATTTACTCGGGTAAGGATAAAAACAAGTAGAACACGTCATGTACTCTTTTTGGAAGTTGGTTTCCTTGTTAAAATGAGATTCATCCTTCTATTTGAATTAGGATTTATATTGCACGCTAAAGGAAATTCGCGTGCTAACTTTTAATGCTTGGTATACTTGAATGGAGTTCTTGATCATGGCGTGATGAGTTATAGCATCTTCCTTTTGCATAGATGGTAACCTTTTTTTTCTTTCAAAACGATACTAATCTTCAAACTGGTAACATAGAAGTTAACAAAAGTACTTATCATCTTGAGTTTTCTGATATAGATACCCATCCTTCGTTCTCTATTGAGTCATCTTCGGTAAGTCTTGATCTTTATCCCTCCTTGATAATATATTCATATTCCTTCGGCCATTGAATGAATAGAAGTAGTCGTATTTGTCAAGGATTCACTTGGTTTAGGTGTTCGTTAGAAAACTTCAGATTTGAGATACTTAGGGAGAATAGCTGTGAACTCTTCATACAGACTCCGATTTGAGTCCCCGACCCCAACTTTGAAAAGTAAGAGGATAATATTTATAATGAAAAAAGAATCACTTGATTCCGAGTTCGTTTAGTCAATCAAATCTGTGTATACTTTTGACTTCAGAAATCTCGTATAAAGATTTCAAAAGTTTTTCAGATTGCACTTACTTCGGTGTTGGGACCACATATCCTAGCTCGTTTGTCCACTTGAGTCTCACTTTTGGTATGTTGTTGGAAAGACATGGGGGAACATATTTGCTTCAGGAAGTACCCATAAATTTCTTATGGATTGTCATCAGTTTTCAAGTCTTTGCAATGGAATGTGCGGATGTCTGTTTTCGAAAGGAGTCCTTGTTGCATTTGAACTCTTGATGTATTGAGACTCTTAGGAAATGACCCCTTGGAGTTTTATGAACTAATTAACATTCCTTAGATTGTCATCAATCGTGAATTTGATCCCCTTGAGCCAAAACGCGTCTGTGGCATGCTTATACGTTTTTACCCTTGGTTATGAAAAAAAACATGTCTTCTCTTGATTCTTCATGGAAAGTGTGAACCCAAAAAAATATGCGAGTTTCCCATGAGATGTGAAATGGATTCCTTGATAAGGATATGACTCAAATCATGAGGTTAGGATTGAATGGATTAGGAGAATACAAGGCTTGAAGGGATTGGATGAGACAAAACTTTAAGGGATTGAACTAGAGCAAACCCTAGCCGTGTGTTGTTTCTCCCTTGATATTAACTCATGTAATTTTGAACTTTGCAGCCTTATCTGATCTTATCTTTGTTTGTACAGTACTATTCATGGTGAGAATGAGTTCGACCTTGGTAGAATGGGGATGGTGCAAGCTTCAACAATTTCAGAGGGCTTTAAGAAAGATATTCGGGTGCAGAGACAACTGACCGGCATGAGGTTGATTTCAGGGGACCCATGTCTTGACTTCGGATGAAAAAAATTCCAACGGATTTAATATCTCATGAGAATGATAACTCTGAACGGCCTTAATTCGGATAATCTTATAAACCTGGGAAACTTGATGACAACCCGTGAGAATCTTTGTTTTCAATGTGAGGTGGTTGCGAGAGTGACTCAATTCTGCTAGGGTCCATCGGGGTGAGTTGAGTTCGGGTCCACATTTTTTAGAGAGTTTCTAAATCTGGAAGGGCACATGGTAGACGAAGAGCTGGAACATGCTAAGCAGGCGGATCGAGATGTAGAGGCCAAAGTGAAGCAGCGGAACATAAAGCAAGAGATTTTCTTTAAGGGACTCTGTTCTTCAGGGTTTATATTGTCCCTCTCTGGACCTTTTCTGTATGCATCTCGTAAAGGAAGGGCACCCTCAAGAGTTTTTAATTTGTGCAAACCCTAGCTGGCTCTATTGCGTATGCGAGTAGATGAAAACCACGAGTAAAATTCGTAATAAAAAGTCTTTCTTTGCGCGATCTTCACTTTGGAGGCTCTAGAAACTTCGTTTGGCATCGATTTTAGTGGTTGACCCCAAGTTTCGAGCAGAAAATACCATCCTTTGATCTACTATAGAAAATTAGGATCTGAAGATTATTTTTTTTTCATGTGAAGTTGAACTCAATAATATATGGTATCCGGTGTTTTGATCATATCTTTTAGATTGTATTTTGGAAAGTCGGGCCCTTTTAACATGCGCTAGCAGGGACATAGGCATACATTTATCTTCGGGTGCATCGTCAAATTCTCTATCCATTTTTCGCAGCTTGTCGAGTTAGCTGGATGAAGTATGAGGAAGTTTTAGTAAATGAGAAGCTGCAGGCTCGTTTTCACCCAACACAAAACCTAGTTTATCTCATGTGTGAATCTTGAGCAGGGGAAGGATTTGAACGCGTATATTTCGTTGGTATAATCCTGATACATGTTTCCAAATGCGAAAACACTAGACGGGTTTGGTAAAAAAAAAAAAACTTGCTTGATCATGATAGAAACCCTAGATTTATCTTGATGAGTGAGTCATTCTCCGGATGCGGCAAAACGTGATTTTGAATCTTCTAATCTTTGACTTGTGGAAGTGTTCCGGCATCTTTATTTCAGGATTGATTTCAAGTCTCCAGGGGATTTAGTCGCATAGGTTAAAGCATTTTATCATAACAGAAGACTATGTGTTTGAGACTTGCCATAGGAGTCGAGGTTCGGTTAGGACATCTGATTCTCATTCATACACCTCTAGTGAGAAGTCTCTAACTTGAAGCATTCTGAATTCTACCATTTTGTTTGTGCAACGGAATCTCTGGGTCAATGGTATAATAGTATGTCATCTATGAGTTAATGTTTGGGCCGCCTCATGTTAATCACACAAATGTATGATGCACGGTTCTTCGTCAGTCAATAGTTTCTTGCATGAATAGGATTTCTCATTTACTGGATATGTTTGGTCGTCCAGGAAAGACCTCTATATTGCTCGAGTTTGAGTCTTCAGGGATGAGACAAAGTTGTTGTTTAGTCTCTGCTATATGTCTAGACAGGGACTCATGCGAACATCCGTTGCAACTTTTCTGCTGAGATTCATTCTTCTCGGAGATGGTAAACCGGACTTGAGAGTAGTAGACACCTTATGGGACTGGGGGAGATATATCTTGTCCTTCAGTCATCACGCTCGACTCTGATACATGAGGCGGCTTGTTGATCCGATTTTTTGATAGAAGAGGCTTTAACTAAGGGAACTGCTAGTAGGCGTCTGAATAAGTAGCGTGTGGTCTGGAGCAACGTGTTAGAGCACTGCTCGGTCAAACTCGCAAGCATTGCTATCTCAATCTTGTTTTCAAGTTTAGTTGCCAAAACTATAAGTCTTGATTTCTAGTCTACTTATAGCTAAGTCTCGGATTAAGATAGAAAGTGTAGTTGAGCATTAGATTTCACGGCGTTCATCGATTGAAGACGAAGAACTACTAAGGGGAGCTTGTGGAACTTCATCAACAAAAGGTATGTGGAGATTTAAACTCATCTATCACTCAAAAGTCTATCTACTCTATCTCCTATTCGAGACAAAAGTTGTATAGCTATATAGACTTCGATTATACACATTTGATATTTCGAGATGAATTTAACTTGCTTACATATTTCTCGAAATATGTGTTGGTAAGCTTTCGCTTTAACCAAGTTCATCTTATATTCTTGACGAAAGTCAAAAGTTGATCATGTAAAAATCGCCTGGTAACATCTTACATGATTTGTGTGATACAGTCATTTGATGTAGACTTGGAATGTTTCGTATTGATCATTCGATCACTTGAAAATTGCTTTGAAGCTAATAGTTTGTGTGAGACAGCTATTCCCGTCTTCCAAGAATGTTTCAATGGTTGAAATGAGAGTTTAGAACAATTGGATTTAAGAATAGTATGCGTACTTGCATATATGTAATCCATGTCTGGGAACCATGGTATGCATACTCGTATGCGTACTGGTTGGTTTGAGGAAATCCGGGAACCTGGTATGCAAACCGGTACGCGTACTGGCGTATTAAGGTCCAGGAATTTCTGCTGAGTTTGGATGGTATGCATACCAGTTCGCGTACTGGCGAAACCCAAACTTGGTCCGGATACTTAGTTACGCATACACGTATGCATACCTAAGTGATTGATGTTCTAAAATCGGTTTGTTCATGAACTAATACATTTATATAATAAGGAATGCAATCTTTTGCAAACCGTGGCTATAATGTTTATGACTTCATTCGAGTGAATCATAATCGATTTTGCTTCAATTGTGTCTTGTATACTTCTATGAGAATATAAACAATTGAACAACTCTAGAACTAGTTTCATTTGAGTCATTTGAACTAGTTATGGTTAAGATGAATGAGGTTGATATGAAAGTGTTCATATGGCTAACTTCGGTTAACTATTGTTGATCCAACAAGGTGTACACGTTTAGGTACGGTTACTCATATCTAAACGAAGGTACATTTCATTTGTGTGTAACAAGCTAAGTTCGATCTAACGGTTGAAAGATATTAGCTTGAGTCTAATCAGGTTTTCATCTAACGATGAATATTGAATGCTTTGTTACCAAGGTAACATTGATTGCAAACCCTGATTTGAAGACTATATAAAGGAAAACTCTAGCAAATGGGAAACCTAATCCCCACACCTCCCGTATGATACTAGTTGCGACTAGAGTCGATTCTCTTTTAACCTTAGGTTTTTCATGGAACCCTATAGGTTAAAGACTTAAAGACTTCATTGGGATTGTGAAGATAGACCCAACTATTTTCTATGTAGTTGCGTGATCTTATCTTGTTATTTCTATCCTGATTGAGTACTATGTTCTCTAAAATTGGCTCGAGATCAAATCTCCGATAGGCAAGATTAAAAGTAGTCACAAACATCTTCGTCTCATCGTTTGTGATTCCACAATATCTTGTTTCGCTACCACACGATTAAGATTATTATGAGGTGATTGATATTTCTAGGCTGTTCTTCGGGAATATAAGTACGGTATATCAATTGGTTCATGTTCACCTTGATTTATCAAAAGACGGAACAAAACTCATAGGTTTATCTGTGGGAGACATATTTATCTATACAATAGACTTTTCTGTGTGAGACAGATTTGTTTATCAAGTCTTCGACTTTGTGTCGTAGAAACTCTTAGTTTTTGGTGAGATCAGCTAAGGGAATCAAGTGCGTAGAGTCCTGCTGGGAATCATAGGCGTAAGGAGCGCAATTGTACCTTTTTCAGTGAGAGATTGATTAGGGCTCAACTACATTCCAGACCGAAGTTAACTTGGAGTAGGCTAGTGTCTGTAGCGGCTTAATACAGTATGGTGTTCAAATCTGGACTAGGTCTCGGGGGTTTTCTGCATTTGCGGTTTCCTCGTTAACAAAATTTTCGGTGTCTGTTTTATTTCTTTTTTCGCATTATATTTTGTAATATAATAAAAATATCACAGGTTGTGCGTAGTTCAATCAATTAGAGAATCCAACCTTTGGTTGTTGATTATATTGATTGACACTTGAATATTGGTCTTTGGTACCGTTCAAGTTGTTTCACATAATAATCAGGCTCACGGATTTCTATCTGTTTGATTTGTTGATTACATTGTGAAACAGAGATATAACTCTTGGTTTTTTTCCCATTGATTGAGTCTGACTGTTTAGTTGATTCTCTTGGAATTATATTGGAGTTGTCCATACAGATTGCAAAGCGAAATATTGGGTGTGGTTGTTAGACCCTCGCTTTTTCAATTGGTATCAGAGCTGACAAACACATTTAAGACCTCATAAGTCTGTGTTTGTAGCGATTTGACTATATGGACAGAGGAGCTATCTCTATAAACGTACCACCAGTCTTCGATGGCTCAAATTACTCATGGTGGAAAATTGTTATGCGTGCCTTTCTTCAAGCGCGTGATTTTCAAACATGGGTTTATGTTGTTAATGGCTATGATCCTCCAATGGTTACTGTAGATGGTGTATCTATTGCTAAAGATATTGGTAGATATGAACCTAACGAGATTCTCGCAATAAAGAAAAATTCTGACGGCTTAAATGTTATCATACATGCCATTACCCCAGATCTTCAGCACAATGTGACTACAGCACTAAGTCTAAAGATGTGTGGGATATCTTAGAAACTGTATTCGAAGGTGTAGATGGTGAAATTTGGATAAGGGGCAAAAGTGTCATTTCAACCCTATAGACATAATTCAACTCTTACGGGAGAGATTAAGCCCTTGGACCTCAAGGCATCCTTAGCCACTATTTCTAGTATAGTCCCCGCGAGACACTGCTGGTCGTGATGCCGTGATTCCTAGCGCATATCCTCGACGAGATACTACTGGTCACGTAGGTTCTGTAGAGCGTAAAACGTCCCCAGTAGACTTATGAACCAGAACAGTTAAGATTCCAGCATGTCTTCGCGAGACAGAGCTGATATTGATGCCATGATTCCTAGTATACATCCTCAACGAGATGCTACTGGTCATGTAGGATTTGTAGATGCGTAAATACGTCCCCGACGGACTTATGACCCAGAGCGGAGATATACTTATCTCCTATAAGCAAGACTCATCCTATTTGAGATCAAGGACTGATTCTTAGTACATTATCGCGAGATACACTGGTCATGTCTGCTCTAGGATCTGACTCAACTTACTAAGGTTTCCGAATAACTCCTAGAACATCCCCGAGAGATACGCTGGTAATTCTACCTCTGGGCCCTTTCGATAGACTCCTAGAACATCCTTTCGAGATACACTGGTCTTGTTGGCTCATCATATGAAAACACAGTTGATTCCTAGCACATCTCTGTAAGATACACTGGTCAAAGACAAGTGATCGGAAGTCTCGCAGATGCATTAATCGGGCGTACAAGGCCTTTTCTCTCTCTCCAGGATGAGTCCCAACTGACCACAGAGAGATTCAGATCCGTTAAGAAAATCTTCGTAGAGATTTTGATCCGTCTACAAAATCTCGGAGAGATTCAAATCTATCTGCAAAATCTCTGAGAGATTCAAATCTCTCTGCAAAATCTCTGAGAAATTCAAATCTCTCGGGAAATCTCAGATAAGGCTGAATATTCCCCATGGTAGGCACGAGCCTTATGTAGGAATCGAGTCTCCTCTCCACACGAATTCTGAGGCATCCCATGACTTTTCACGTGACTCATCCTAGTCATTCTTACAAATCGCAGAATATCTCTCTATCTCGGCCAACTCGGCTAAAGAGAATATTTCTCTCTCTCAACACATCATCACAAAGGCTGACTCAGCTTCACACAAATGGGGGGATAACAATTAGGGTTTTGGTCTTGCGGTCTACGACACGTGTGAGAAATACCCGGCTTATTTCTCACCGTAGAAGAGAGTAAAGGCGGTGGAATAATGAGATAAACTCAACCTAGTTTATCTCGATTCCTTAAGAGACGGGAGAATTACTCCGCACGGCACGGAAAGCAATCCTTATCTTCACCGACCTGAGATTAGAGAATTCAACTATAAATAGGTCCTCTATTTTTCCAAGCTACGATCATCTTTCTTATAACTCTCAGAGCAATTCTTCTTCAAACCCTAGAATTCTCTGATCTCTCTCTTCATCTGCTTCCCTCCCTAAGACCATCCCTAAATCTCTTCCCTGTGACTGAAGCATCCTTTGAACGGCCACTGTGCGTGGTTTAGGCGAATACTGTTTGTGCTCAACCTCCAGTAACTCACTTTTAGAAACCCTAGAATCCCACTTCTAACCTCTCTCAGATTTTAAGTAACTACATTTTGGCGACCAAAGTGGGAGATTGTTCACTCAGTTACAGATATCAATCAAGGTCTCTTAGGAAGGAAGACGATTCTAACAATCCAAACACAAAAACGTTTCATTGATTCAGTCTCTGTAAATCCATTACAGACTTAGCCGAGAAAGTTATCCCTACCAGCACTTTCTCTATCTTTCGAGTTTGACCTTAGTGAATAGGTTAGTGTGTCCCGGATCACATGGATCTCTTCCTGCATAACAAAACTCCCTAGTAACCTATTTCATAAAAATCTACTTTTAATCCTTGAAAACGTTGGATAAGGACCAAGGAGAACTCCCGGAGACTCAACAGAATCTTGCAAAATCTCAGATCGACATCCAGACTTATCTGAAAACGCCTTTAGAGTTACCAATAGGGATAGATCCAATAAATCTAGATCGAGTACATGTTTCCTAAAGAAGGAGTACTAAAACTGCTGAGAATAGCACTGACGGGATCTTGCCTGCAATCGACCTCACCGGAGAAGATAAAGCTCATTACGAACGCGACAGAGAAAATGAGCAACCATCTAGCTGACCTTATCACTCTCAAGGACAAGATGACGCTCTAAACTTGGAGATTCTGACGAATATTTTCTCCAAAATTATTTTAGGTCAAGGGCCCTCAACCTGATCACAGGGGACTCTGGAAGTTTACTTCACTTTACTATTTTACATATAACTCTTTCACTCTATCAGATTGACCTAGTTCTTTTTCTGTTGGATTTGTCTTTTCGTCGTTTACATGATAAACTTAGAGAAAACTTGGAAAGGTTCCAAAAAATTCGTGACATAGACAAAAGCTTTGCAGAGCCATATAAGGTCATAAATCGCCATCCGAGATGCATCTTGTCGTTTTCGTGTTTTAGAGGATCATGACCAGAACGCGACAAAGTATAAGATGAGACTAGATTCCAAGACATTGCTCGGCCAAATCTCATACTTATCTGAAGATTCAAAGCCGCCGGTCGATATGCTATCTCAACACCCGTCCCGTCAGAAAGAAAAGGAGTCCTAGCGATTGTACGACTAAGTCCTGATGAGCCTTCATCTCGGCTACACCAACAATTATCCAGTATCATTTTCTGATGGGACCTCAGTTCACCCAAGAAGGAGAAGGAGAATATCTTCGCACCTGAAACTACCAAGGAAAAAGAAATATGAAGTGCCAACAATTCAGTTAAAACTCCATTACTCAACATATAGCTACAACCAGCAACCGTCACTGAAGTAAAACAAGAGAAGGATATGAGACCATAGCTTCAGGATACACGTTATTCATTCAGGTGCATACTAGCAGCTCCCTTGGTCAAAGTCTCTTCTATCGAGAAAATCCAATTGACAGGTTATTCCATGAGCCAGGCTCAGATGCGATGAGCGAAGAACAAGATATGACGATCGCATACAATTTCCTCATGTCAAAAAATGACTCCTCCACGTGAAGAATACCTAGCAGATTCCCAGAGAACTCTTCCATCAGTAAAACAAACAAAAATCGACTGCGTAGTTGGACTTGAATGTATCTATTACCCTAATTGTACCAGAAGGCATATACTACTCTCAAGTTCGGTTGAGCATCCTCTCAAAGAAGAATAAATCTCAACAGATAATTTTACTACAGAAGTTCACATGAATATCTGTCAAGACACCTTGTAGAGGCGGAACAACAACTTCATCTTGTCCACAAAGAAACATGTGGCAGTATCTCGACATGACTCTCCAAAGACGTCTTCATCCTACAGATTATCGCTTGCCCACCTTGAAGACTCAATCTCGTATGCTACAAGGGTCTTACTTCATTTTCCAAACGTCCTGAGTCAATAGGAATCCCTAGTCTTATATAAAACTGGGGACTAACGGAGAATCGTACGTCACATACCTGCATGGCCAATAGGAGGTGGCCCATATATCCAGTTTTCATATAACATATTTAGAAACGATCAGCGAAGGAGTCTCAAAAGATCGGGACATGTCAAGACCATTCAACTCCCAAAACCCATAACACAACATGTTTTTACTTGGGATTAGGTGATTAGAGATCGGCCTTTAAAATCCTGAAGGGGACTTATCTCGATAAATCTCGCATCTCTCTCTGGTCTCGTCGAATTTTCTCCGTCATCATCTGTACTCAGCAATTGCAACCATGTCTCGGATCCTGACAGAAGATAAGTCGTTTTATGGTTTTATACGCGTGTACCAGAACTATATATGGTAAAAGAAGCATTCAAATTATCCCTCAATAATAAATGCATGCAGGAGCAAACTAGGGTTCATAATCGGTTTGAAGAGGAGTCTATAGTCTCCACTCTACTCAGACGGGACTCATACTTTAGTCACATAACTCAATAAACTGAGACAAATGGGTAGAGAATTCGACAACACGCCCTTGATGAAAAATATCTATTTATGTCTCTCCTACCACGTGTTAAAAGGGAATGATGTTTCAAAGTATGGTACAAGAGATATCATCAAAACACTTGAAGAAATAGTTGTTGTAAAACCATATATTTCCGAGTTCAACTTCACATACATTTATCACCTGAAAACAGTCTCCATATCTTAATTTTTCTCTATAATATATGAAAGGAATGTCTTTTCTGTTCGATAGTTGGGGTCAACCACTGAAATCGAACGACAAACGAAGTTTCTACAACCTCTGGAGTGAAGATCGCGCAAGGAAGGACTTCCTATTACGAATTTTACTTACGGTTTTCACCTACTCGCATATGCAACAGAGCCAGCTAGGGTTTGCACAAATTAAGAAACTCTCTAAAATACGAGGACCTGAACTCAACTCACCCCGACGGATCCTGACAGAATTGAGCCACTCTCGCAACCACCTCATATTAAAAGCAAAGATTCTCACGGGTTGTCACCAAGTTTCCCAGGTTTACAAAATTATCAGAAGCAAGGCCGTTCGGAGTTATCATTCTCATGATATAATCCATCGGTAAGTGTCTCATCCGAAGTCAAGACATGGGTTTTGTGAAATTATCCTTATGCTGGTCAGTTATCTCTACGCCCGAATCTCTTTCTGAAATCCCTTTGAAATTGTTGAAGCCCGCCTCATCTGCACTCTACCAAGATCTAACTCATTCTCACCATGAAGAGTACTCTACAAACAAAGAGAAGATCAGAAAAGGCTACAAAGTTTAAATTACATAAGTTAAAATCAAGGGAGCAACAACACAGACCGGCCTTTCCCCCTAAAACCTTGTCCTCCTATAATCCTTTCAAGCCTTATCTTCTCCTAATCCCTTCAAGCATACCCTCATGCCTAGAGTCCTGTACTTATCAAGAAATCCATCTCACATCTCATGATATACTCGTGGATTTGTTGGGTCCACTCTTTAACAAGGGATCAATCAAAATACGTTTTCTGGAAGCCAAAGAGTAAAAACGAATAATCAATACCACTGACATGTCTTTGGCCTAAGAATACAAGATTCACGACCTAAACCAATCTAAGGAAGAGTAGTGAAGTCATAATACTCCAATGGGTTGTGCTTGAAGAAGGAGAACGTTTTAAGAATCCAACTAAATCAAGGATTCCTTTGGTAATTCAGATTGATGAACATTGCAGCGCGAAGACTTGAAAACTGATGACAATTCATAAGGAATTTCGGGGTACTTTCTGAAGCAAATGTGTTTATGTATGTCTTCCCAACAACATATCAAAAGGGAGCTTTAAACGGACAAACGATCTAGGAGATGTGGTCCCAACACCGAAGTAAGTGCAATCTGAAAAACTCCTGAAATTTTATACAGTATTTTTGAAGTCAAAAGTATACACGGATTTGATTGGACAAATGAACTCGGAATCAAGTCATTCTTTTTGCATTAGAAATAATTTTCTCTTCTCTTTCAAATATGGGGCTGGGGACTCAAATCAGAGTCTGTATGAAGAGTTTATAGCAATTCTCCCTAAGTGTCTCAAATCTGAAGTTGTTGTTTTTCTGACGAACACCTAAACAAAGTAAATCCTTGACAAATACGACTACTTCTATTCATTCAATTGTCGAAGGAATATGAATATATGATCAAGGAGGGACAATTATCAAGACTTACCGAAGATGACTCTATGGAGAACGAAGGATGGGTATCTACATCAGCAAACTCAAGATGATAAGTACTTTTGTTAACTTCTATGTCATCAGTTTGAAGATTAGTATCATTTTAAAAGAAGAACAAGGTTACCATCTATGCAAAAGAAAGATGTTATCACTCAGCACGCCATTATTAAGAACTCAATTCAAGTACACCAAGCATTAAAAGTTAGCACGTGAATTTCCTTCGGAGTGCAATATAAATCATACTTCAAATAAAAGGATGAATCTCACTTGAACAAGGAAACCAACTTCCAAAAAGAGTCCAGGACATGTTCTACTTGTTTCTATCCTTACCCAAGTAAATCACAATTCATTCAGAAGTTTCTTCACCTCCTTGAACGCAGACTTATCAATAAAATTCATTCAGAAGTTTCTTCACCTCCTTGAACGCAGACTTATCAAGAAAAAAGACAGAAGTAAACACAGAAGTGCCCCTAGTTCGATATTTTTGCTATTTTGAAGAAAAGGGGATTTGGTTAAGGGCAACTCCTATGGAGTAAAAATAACTCCATATCTTTGTGATAATCCACTTTTTATGGATAAAAAATGTCACTATGGGTAGAATTTAAGTCCATATCTTTCTGAAGTCTAGATGGTACTCCACTGATATAGGGAGTAGGCTGTGGAGTAGTCCATTCGGTTAAAGAATGACCGGATATGTCATCCGGACATTAAGTGTTCGGACATATTTTTATTTTATTTTGGTCATCCGATTACTAAGTGACCGGATGTAGTAACTTGCTTTATCAATCCGGTCACTTGAAAACCGGATGAGTATTCAAAAAAATAAAAAAAAATGACCGTTGAAAAGTTGTAAACTATAACAAACAATAACCCACAATCTAAACCACAACAAACACCAGAGAAGACAAAAATCTACCACAATTTCAGAGACATGCTTTCCATTTAAAGATTTCACACAATCCAGTCAAAGGAAATATTGGTTTCTCATTAACATTTACATGCTTAAACAAAGATAGGGATTACAGGACTCGAGGAGCTTAAAGCAAGCAACAAGCACAAACAGGACCAAAACACTAACTAAATCCATAGTTCAGCTTGAAAGGAACACACAAACTAGTGAGATCTGTTGAATTTGAGCTAAGCAAAGATGCATATTCTCCATATGCCATGAAATGTTGAGAAGAAGGTTCTGTTTTCTGAGTTCCTGGACCATAATCTTGAGTATAAGGTTCTGCCTTGGAGGGATAATAACATTCTATTTGAGTTGGAAGACCAATACGTTGTCGTAGCGAGTCAACTTCCCTTCGCAATACGGTATTCTACTTCGAAGTGTCATATTATCACTACCCAATGCAGTATTATCCTTTTGTAGGCTACGTTGGTGGATGTAAAACTCATTACTTTTCTGGAAGTCCAAATCATACAATTACGCCGAAAATCTTGGCAACTCATCCTGCACAAAAAAGAAAAATGGTCAGATTACCATCACAATTTGCAAATTCTAAGAAAAATAGTCAGATCTACTGGGCTATTTGCTTGAGAAGGTATCTTATTTCTGGAAATCACATGTTGCCTAAATTTGATGCACTCAAACCAGTAAAGATAATATATTCAGTGTTAACAAAGTCAAAATATCTTGTCAGGAGATTAACGCAGTCAATAAGTTGAAGATGAAGAAGAAGAATAGTAGTTGCAAGGATGCACTACAGACCAGCTGTTGCATTATAATGTTATTAAACTGAGAAGAAGAAATTGCAATTTGCAACCCCAATCTTGGCAAGAAATTTGGAAAATATATTCATAGTTTAAACTTGTGATGTGCAATTCATTATCTCGAAATCAAACAAAAAGACTTTAAACTTCTGTCTTTTGTCATGGAAAGAGGTGATACTAGCACTGGAGCGTGTGAAAATCTAACAACTAACTTATCAACCCCGCGTAGGTAGGGCTAATTTTTGGTATTACGCGAAATGCTCCTGTGCAAATTACGGAACACACATATTATATATGGTAGGTAATTACGAGCAGATTAAACAGTAGTACTCCAATCCAAGGAAAACAAAATAAAATATCAGATATGGAACTAATTGAGAGTCTTCTCCCACCGTGAAAGAAATTGACTAACCAAAGAAGCTAATTAAGCAACAATTTTATAATTTATTAGTGGAATTGCAACATCTTTGAATTGTAGAAGCCATCGGTACAAGTGCAAACAAGGGATTGCAACATATTAATATTCACAAAAAATTCTATCTAATTTCTCTTTATGTGTGGATTTTTTGTCTTACCATGTCAAGAGTCTCAACACCCATTAATTCAAGGAAACCATTAACTATACTGTGATAGTTGGCTCATTGATGATTCTTGTTATACTTGATCCAGCAATCACACCAGCATTCGATTCAATAGAATGGTAACCACCCAATTAAACTTAAAAAAAAAGTTTAGACAAACAACATTATGTCACTGAGACAACTTATCAAATAGTTCACCCACTAAAAGCAAACAAAACAAAAAACTTAGTTTTGACAAGCCAACAACAAAACTAAAAGCAACTATAGGGTTTAGTAGAAGCTTAACTATTGGTGAAAGTAATCAAACAACACATACAAGCCATCAACAAAATCACATTGAAAATTTGAAAAGTCACCATGCATGTGGAATAAACTAAATTCAAACAGTTAACATGCATGTTAATTACTTAACAATAGTAAAGAAAATCATAGATGACCAATCAATTGCAGAATATGGATGTAAACCCTAGTTATCAAACACTATAAAATCAAAAAATACTAGTTTTAGAACACAAAAAACCAATTGATTTCTGAGTTAAAAACACCAATCAATCAATCGATTTCTAAATTGAAATTTCGGTTTTTGAGAAACCCTAACATACCTGATGACATTGAAGGTCTTCTATGAAGAAGTAGAGAAGATTACGGACTTGTTTTCTCCAAGAAGCAGTAAATAAAGATGAATCATAGAAGTAAATCAATGAAACTGAAGATAAACCAGAGAAGGAGAAACTCAGACGGGAAGAACCATTTTTTTTCGATGAAAAAAATGGAAAGAAGCTTTCTGTGAGTTTTTTTTTTAATTACAAAGGAAATGTCATCCGGTCAGCAAGTTGCCGGACAGGGTATTTCATGGTCCGGACGGTAACGAGCCGGATGAGGTATCCGGACCACAAGTAGCCAGATGGAGAATCATTTTAATTCTACCACAGCGGGTTTTGACTCGATGGATTTATGAGGGTCCACAAATACAGGGAGAGTCATTAAGTTGTGGATGGTTTTAGCTCCACACCGTAGGAGTTGGCCTAACAGAAGTGATCAAGTTCTTATCCAATCATGGAACCAGACCCATACACACGGTTTTCAAGTTACCTCAGCCTCAAATGCGTCCAACTAGAGGTCAAGCCAAGCAAGGAAATGAGTTTTAAGAGAAGGCAGAGGAATTCAACTTAAACAAGGAATTCTACTGTGAATACAATTCGTGGAACATACTGAACCGGTTTCTAAACCTAGAACACGTCCAAAATACTTCTATTTTCAATTTTATTTCAATAGGGAAGCCTTGAAGCAAAAGGAAAAAGATTTGGAGTTAAAAGAGGAAATTAGAGGAATTTGGATCAAATAAGGAAACTGAGGGTTTTCTTTCATCTAAAAATTCCTCAAAACCATGGAAAAGCCCTTTTCATGCGTGAGGATGCTATCCTAGGCCAGTGGTACGTGATTTATGCTCTCGGAATTTTTTCAGAGGGATCAAAGTCGAAGAGAATTAGGGTTTTGATGAAAATAACCCTAATTTCAAGAATTTGGTGAAAAAAGGGATTTATTCTAAAAGAGAGGGGACCGAGCCTCTCCCATTCTATTGGACGGTTCTCTAGGCATCTCTCAATCCCTTTTATCTCATTACTCTTCAACAAAAAAACGAGCTCATAAGGGATTTTGACCAAAATACCCTTATATTGCAATTTTGAGTATTTTCAAAGAAGAAAGCCTTAATACAGCTAGAGACCGACCAAGCTCTCATATCCAAAAGCCACATACACGTTAATATTGAGTTCTATAAGTGTTCGAAGAAGAATGGAATCGAAACGGAATCCAGGAAGGCATAATTTCAGAGAAAATAAAGGGAATCTGGCTCAAAACAAGGAATTTGGATTCATGATTTCCAAAACCAGGACCAGAGACGCACCAATCCCTCTTTAAAGACGTGACTATGCCTAGGGAGGCTCCATGTTTCTCTCATGCTAAAGAAAAATCAAGCTCATAGTGGTTTTTAATGAAAATACCCTTAGTTTCAAAGGTATGTACTTTCTCTAATAAAGAGGAGTCTAATTGGCACAAGGAATTAAACAAGCTCTCATCACACAAGGTGATGAACCCACAAGATATATGCACACCTTCCAAGCCTCGTCAAGCCTCTCCAGAGTGTCTGAAGGAGTCAGACGCGAACAAAAGAGAAATTAGGGTTTAGGTATGATACAAGCTTGAATTCAGAATTTACATGGGATAGGGACTTCGTAACTTCAAAAGTAAATGCATATCTTTTCTCACGGCCCCTAACCAACATCAAGGCCATTCAGGAAACCGTTCAAAATATTTATCTTCCCCACATGCTCGACTATACAAACTCAGAAGCTCAAGGATGCACAAAGAGAGAAAATTAGGGTTTTGGCCAAGTAAACCCTAATTAACAAATTACATTCGACGGAAATTTTGTATCATCAAGACTTCATTGTCATGTCATTAACGTCAAACACAAAGTCCAAGGAAATTCCAAGGTCCATAATCGATTCCAAGATCAGAGTCATAGCAATCGAAGGCTAAACATCAATTATGGGATTCTACAAGTCTAAAAGGACAAACGAATTGTAATTGCGTACGAATGATTTGTTACCATCTATATACTCATCATAAAACAATCAAGGTTCTACTCTGAGTAGGGGACATAATGTAGATGGTGAAATTTTGATAAGGGGCAAAAGTGTCATTTCTACCCTAAAGACAGAATTCAACTCTCATGGGAGATATTAAGCCCTTGGCCCTCAAGGCATCCTTAGCCACGATTTCTAGTATACGTCCCCGCGAGACACTACTGGTCGTGATGCCGTGATTCCTAGCGCACATCCTCGACGAGATACTTCACGTAGGTTCTGTAGAGCATAAAACGTCCCCAGTAGACTTATGAACCAGAACATCCACAATTCCAGCATGTCTTCGCGAGACGGAGCTGATTGTGATGCCATGATTCCTAGTATACATCCTCGACGAGATGCTACTGGTCATGTAGGCTCTGTAGATGCGTAAATACGTCCCCAGTGGACTTATGACCCAGAGCGGAGATATACATATCTCCTGTAAGCACGACTCACCCTATTTGAGATCATGGATTGATTCATAGTACATCATCACGAGATACACTGGGCATGTCTGCTATAGGATCTGACTCGACTTACTGAGGTTTCCGAATAACTCCTAGGACATCCCCACGAGATACGCTAGAACATCCTTTCGAGTTACATTGGTCTTGTTGGCTCATCATATGGACACACAGTTGATTCCTAGCACATCTCTGCAACATACGCTGGTCAAAGACAAGTGAGCCAAAGTCTCGCAGAGGCATTAATATGGCGTACAAGGCCTTTTCTCTCTCTCAGGGACGAGTCCCATCTGACCACAGAGAGATTCGGATCCGTTAAAAAAATCTTCATAGAGATTTTGATCCGTCTGCAAAATCTCTGGGAGATTCAAATCTCTCTGCAAAATCTCGGAGAGATTCATATCTCTCTGCAAAATCTTCTCGGAGAGATTCAAATCTCTCTGCAAAATCTCGAAGAGATTCAAATCTCTTGGGAAATCTCGGATAAGGATGAATATTCACCATGGTAAGCACGAGCCTCATGTAGGAATCGAGTCTCCTCTCCACACGAATTCTGAGGCATCCAATGCCTTTTCACGTGACTCATCCTAGTCATTCTTACAAATCGGAGAATATCTCTCTATCTCGGCCAACTAGTCTAATGAGAATATTTCTCTCTCTCAACACGTCATCACAAAGGCTGACTCAACTTCACACAAATGGGGGGATAACAATTAGGGTTTTGGTCTGGCGGTCTACGACACGTGTGTTTAGCGCATATTTTACATATATTTAGTGTCGAATCCATGCTAGTAATTACTTAGTTTCTTGCAAATTATTGTATATTACGTTTGTTTTGTTTTATTTATGTTTTGTTAGGTGAATCATCCAAAAGAAGTGAATTGACACTTAATTGTGCAATAAAAGAAGTTAGCCGCAAGCGAAGAAGGGCCAAAGACCAAGTGGAACTCATTCAAACCTATGAGTCCTTGATATCATCTCGAAAGGGACGAAAAGACGAAGCAATCGGCGAAAGAACGAGCTTATTCCGACATCATATGAGGAAGCTAGGAGCAAAAGAAGAGGTTAAGCTTGTCAGTTCCACAGAACTGACAGTTAACTAAGAAGGAAACAAGAAATTGCACTGTCAGTCCCATAAGACTGACAGTTGAAAGCGTAAATGTTAAAGGCAGACAGCCTTTTTACTCGGGGCGAACCATCTTCTTCCTTCACAGGTCGACGAGCTGTATATTTCAGGGAAGGATTTGGAATTTCGAATGGGTTAATGGTGAAGCTATGATCGTTGATGCTGCTCACCGTTAGTAGTGATCAAAGGAGGAGCTCATGATGATGGAGATGTGATGCTGCTGTTTCAATGGTGCGTTTCCACCGGTGAATGAGAAATAGTAACTGGTTCAGGGAAGCTCCGGCTGTTTGGAGTGACGTTGATGGTTATGAATTTATGGGATTGAAGATGGAAGAGGAGATGGTCTGGACTATGAACTTAATGGCAGTGACGATGAATACTGGGAGACTGATGGCAGCAATGAGGAGAGATAATGGCATCCGGCGAGAATTAATGGTGATGCTGTTATCATGGTAAGATACCAGTGAAGGTGATGAAGAGGATGTTGATGAATACTTGCTGCTGCCATTGATCATTGGGTTACTGAAGAATGGAGTTGAACTGTGTTTGTCGACGAAGCTTGGCTGGAGTTGTGAGAAGTGATGAGAACTCGAGTCTGCCATGGAAGTCGAGATCGATGGAGTTGAGCAAGACAGAGAGAAGTAATGATACTTGACGTTGCCGGTGTTTAAAATGGAGTTGTTAGAGAAGCTCGAGAATGGCAGGAAGGAGTTGATTGGGTTCTGTAGAATCAATGGGAGGTTTATGGGCCGCAGTAATGGTGTTGATTGGTGTTGAAGAATAATGGAGTCTCTGAGATATTGAGCTCGAGCTTTGTTTGAGAATTATGAAAGAAGACGACTGAGCTTTGATGCAGTGAGAGTTTGAGTTACGAACAGGAATTGGAGATGAGTAAGAGAAATATGGAAACAAGTTTGAGAAGTCAGGGAAGTGGATTTTTCACGGATAGCCTGGTATACGTGAGTAACTGCTGGAAAAGTAAAAACTTCAGGAACTTTTAAAAGTCACGGAGAGTCTGGTGATCGAGGGTTGAATGATTAAGTTTGCAAAATTCAGGGAGTTTAAGTTTTCACGGAGGGATGTATATCCGCGGTGAAACAATGAAATTCAGGGAAATATAAAACTCACGGCTAGGTGAGTATCCGTGATTCTGGCGGAGTAATTTGAAAATCCAGGGAAAAAAATATATCACGGAGGCATGAGTAGCCGTGATTCTGACGGAGGAAAAATAAAAACTCAGGGAAAATATTTTTTCACCGAGGCCTATCTATCCGTGCCGTGGGAATTCTGAAGGAGTAAAGGGAATAGGCTGTCAGTTCCATGGAACTGAAAAGCCATTAACAAGAAATGGGCTGGATTTCACTAGTTGGATGCAAGCCCAATAGCTACTTTGAGTACTCTTTGCATACGACCAGATGTGGACGTGAGTTTTGGGAGTTGTTTTGGCTAGTATTTGGCAACCGTTTTGCACGGGATTCGATGCACGGGACACCTACATAAGAGATATTTCTATCAGATATCTTATAATCTTTAATCACGCCTTTGGAGAGAAGAACACAAGGAAGAAAGCTAGGGTTTTGGAGCGATTTCACCATCGTAACAATTTCTCTTTCATTTTCTTATATGTTTAACATGGGTGTTTCTACATCCATGAGTAACTAAACCCATAATTGATCGAGGATGAATTCTAAGTTCTAGACTTGATTTGGATTAATATATGCATCTATTTTGAGTTCTTCATATGATTATTGTTTGCTTTTACTTTAATGAATGTCTATGATTGATTAATTGATTGCTCTAGGTGGCCAACTATAGTAGTTTATTGATTGATTTATTGCTAGTAAAGCGTTAGGATATCCGTGTCATTGTTGAATAACCCATACACAAGTAGAAAACGTGAGACCTTGCAGAGGGATTCTGTGGAGCAATCGCGTGTAGAACAACATTAGAAAGTGGACCTTGCACTAAGAGTCTAACTACTAAGATTAACCTAAGTCATAAAATATAAAGTATTCGACCAAGTTACACCTTGAGTGCGTTACTACTTGGTGGCTTGGACGAATAGAATCTGATATTTGAGCGCTTCGGTATCCAGTGACCAAAGGACTTTAGGGGATAACACTGCGCTAGTTGTTATTCCACGGCTGATAATAATCTATGATTAATGATGAATTGATGAATATATTAACTCATTGACAGTTTAGTAACGAAGAAGGATTCCTCGATCATCTCTCTCCACATTGCTTGCAATCTTAATTACTTTTCATTTCTTTATTATTTATTTAGCTTTAAAAATCTAAAACAAACCCCCATTGTGACACTTTTTGACAACTAAATCTCCCTGCTCTTCGTGGGAACGAACCTTATTTACTGCTATATTATTTATTAGTAAAGTAGAAGATAAGTAAATTAATTTGAGAACCTACGGCACGCATCAAATTTTGGCGCCGCTGCCGGGGCGCAGTTGGTAGCTTTAGTTGTTTCTTTTAGTTTTATTTTATTTAGATTTTCTTTTTAGTTTTTGATTTTTGTTTCAGGTACTTAATCCCTGGCACCGAAAGATTGGGATTACCTGAGGTGCGGAATTCAAACTCGCAAGGGAACGGTACTACAAGCACGTCTGCAGTTTCAACAAGAACCCTCTACAGAAGAGATGGTTAATACAGACGACGAGAGAGATCCTCCACCACCTCCACCTGTGGAGAGGAAGTTAGGAGAGTTGACATCTCCATGCTTAGTTTCGCAACCACTGTGCATTACAATCACTAACCCAGTGGAGCTGAAGTCAAATCTACTTCATCATCTACCAAAGTTCAAGGGACGTCCAGGTGAAAATCCAAATCGACACCTTCAACAGTTCCAGAACACAATGACAAGTCTGAGGCATGCAACCGAAGACAGAGATATGGCGATGCTACAATCCTTCCCGTTCTCATTGATAGACTTAGCAGAAGAATGGTTGTATTGTCTTCCTCCAGGGAGTGTTACAACATGGACTGAGATGAAAAAGCTATTTCTGTAGAAATATTTTCCTGCTTCCAAAGCGGCATCCGTTCGTAAGAAGATTAGTGGAATTCTACAGATGTCTGGGGAGTCTCTATATGAATATTGGGAGAGGCATAAGTGGTTATTGGCAAGCTTCCCACATTATAATATATCCTCAATACTTATCATTCAATACTTCTACGAAGGATTACTTCCAGAACATATGAATTTGATTGATGCGGCTGCCGGTGGTTCACTTGCTGAGAAGACAATCTCGCAGGCAACCAGTTTGATTGAGAGTATGGCTGCCAATGCTCAACAATTCTACACCAGAAACAACTCTAATGTCAGAAGAGTTAGCGAAATGGGAGAGTCTGCATAGTCAGAGCAACGGATGAACAACATAGAGAAAGTAGTACAACGAATGGCAGAAGTGATTATTCCTACTTATGAAGAAGAGTCTGAACAGGTGAATGTTTTGTTCCCTAATAAGAGGCCAAGGTATGATCCCTACTCTAATACTTATAATCCTAGTTGGAAAGATCACCCAAATTTCAGTTATGCAAATCAGCAAGCTGCAACTCCTAATCCTTATGGACGACAAAGTGGTTTTCAACAACCATAGTTCCGACCACAACCTCCACCTCAGCCTCAATAGCAGACTCAAAATTCTAGTTTAGAGGAGATGATGAAAATGATGATGCAAAAGCAAGATGCAAATGCTCAGCGTCAAGATACAATTCTGCAGAAACAAGATATGGCTATAAAAGACTTGCAACTTCAAATTGGACAGTTGGCTACAGACATGAATGAAATAAAGGCACAGAATTCGACAAATTTTCCATCACAAAATTTTGTGAATCCTAGAGAGAATGTCAATGCAGTGCTTTTGAGGAGTGGGAAGCAAACAGAAGAGCCACAACAACAAGAAAAGGTTAGTCCTGACTTAGAAAAGGAAGTAGAGGTGGAAACCCTTCCAAAGGAAAAGCCAATTTCAACCGGCCAACTTAAGGAAACGGTTCCTACTTTTACCACACCACCTACTATTCCTAGTCGTTTTGCCAAGTCAAAAAAGCAAGTTCTAGACAAGGAGATTATGGATATTTTCAGCAAGGTGCATATCAACATTCCATTTATTGAGGCCATCATAACGGTACCCAGGTATGCCAAAGTTATGAAGGATTTGTGTACAAGGAAGGAGAGGTTGATTTCTAACGAGATCACTCAGGTGGGAGAAAGTGCTTCAGCTATGTTGCTAAATAAAATGCCTGCAAAGTGTAAAGATCCTGGTGGTTTTACAGTGCCAATTACTATTAGTAACAAACAGTTTGAGCGTGCCTTGCTTGATTTGGGAGCTTCCATCAGCGTGATGTAAGCTGATGTTTATGATTCTTTGAATCTGGGACCTTTAAAGGAGACATGGATTATCATTCAATTAGCTAATAAGTCTAACATATATCCTAAGGGACTCGTGGAAGACGTGTTGGTGCAAGTGAATGGATTAATCTTTCCAGTTGATTTCTTTGTTATGGATATGCAGAATAGGGACAATTGTTCGTCTACTTCATTACTTCTTAGGAGACCATTTATGAAGACTGCTAATACGAAAATTGATTGTGATACTGGGACACTCAATATGGAGTTCGACAAAGAGGTTATACGCTTCAATATTTTTGAAGCTATGCGTTATCCAAGTGATATCCATTCTGCATTTTTTGTTGATGTTATTGGTTCGTTAGCACAACAGATGTTTGATTTGATCAACGAAGATGAACTTGAATCTGTGCTACAAAATAGCATTGATTTGGACGTCCATGGATTTCCTAACTTGGACGTTGATATTCCCAAGGAGTTTGTTGAGACATGTGGTGCTTTAACGGAATCACAAGAAGTTAGAACAGGTACTATTTCATATATCTCTTTACCTGTAACTGATGAAGTTCCTTTACCTTCTTTTGTGCAGGCACCTAAATTAGAACTGAAACCCCTACCTGATCACTTAAAGTACGCTTACTTGGGTGATGGGGGAAGAGCTTCCAGTCATTATTGCAAAGAATCTCACAGCAGTACAGGAAGAACTCCTCCTTAGGGTTCTGAAAGAGCACAAAACGGCTATTGGTTGGACAATTGCTGACATCAGAGGCATTAGTCCATCCATGTGCATGCATATAATCCTTATGGAAGATGATATCAAACCAATATGTGATTCTCAGCGTAAGCTTAACCCCCCAATGATGGAGGTCGTGAAGAAAGAGATCCTCAAATTACTAAGTGTGGGGGTGATTTACCCAATTTCTGACAGCAAATGGGTTAGTCCGGTGCAAGTGGTGCCTAAGAAATCAGGTGTCACTGTTGTTAGAAACCAAGATGATGAACTCGTTCCAACAAGAGTTCAAACAGGATGGCGAGTGTGCAAAGGCTACAGAAAGCTCAATTCAGCTACCCGCAAGGATCACTTTCCTTTGCCTTTCATTGATCAGATGTTAGAGAGGTTAGCGGGATATTCACATTATTGCTTTTTGGATGGTTATTCGGGCTACAATCAAATTGTTATTACACCGGAGTATCAAGAGAATACTACTTTTACTTGTCCTTTTGGTACATTTGCATATAGAAGAATGTCGTTTGGTCTTTGCAATGCGCCTGCCACTTTTCAGAGATGTATGGTTAGTATATTTTCTAATTACGTGGAAAACATCATTGAGGTATTTATGGACGACTTTAGTGTTTATGGCGATTCATTTGATATTTTTTAAATAATCTTGAACTTGTGCTTAAAAGATGCATAGACACTAATCTTGTTTTAAATTGGGAGAAATGTCACTTTATGGTGAACCATGGAATTGTGCTAGGTCACATCGTGTCCTCTCAAGGGCTCGAAGTAGACAAGGCAAAGATAGACTTGATTAGGAACTTACCCCACTTCGGTGAGGGAAATTCGCTCGTTTCTTGGTCATGCAGGTTTTTATAGGAGGTTTATCAAAGATTTCTCCAAAATCTCAATGCCGATGTGAAAATTGTTGCAAAAGGTGGTTGCCTTTAACTTCGAACAGGAGTGCAAGGATGCCTTTAATAAATTGAAGGAATTGTTGACTACTGCACCAATTATTAAGTCACCTGACTAGAGTTTGCCATTCGAGTTAATGTGTGATGCAAGTGATTATGCAGTCGGAGCTGTTTTGGGTCAGAAAGTACACAAGAGGTCACATGTGATTTATTATGCATCAAGGAACCTTAATGAAGCGCAAGTCAACTATTCAACCACCGAAAAGGAGTTGCTGGCTATAGTATTTGCATTAGAAAAATTTAGAGCTTATTTGGTAGGTACCAATGTGATTGTATATTCTGATCATGCAGCAGTAAGGTACCTATTGAAAAAGAAGGAGGCTAAGCCAAGACTCATACGTTGGATTCTTTTGCTGCAAGAATTCAATATGGAAATCAGAGATAAGAAAGGTGTTGAGAATACAGTTGCCGATCATCTTAGTAGACTTGTTGTTTCCAAAGAAGAACTCCCTTACAGGATCGTTTTCCAGACGAACAACTTTTATCGATTGAAGAATCAACACCTTGGTACGCTGATATAGTGAACTATTTGGTTACGAGGCAAGTACCTAGTACGATGTCTAATTTTCAAAAGCTAAAGATTAAGAAAATAGCCAAGCAGTATGTGTGGGATGAGCCCTACTTGTGGAAATATGGTGCTGATCAAATTATCCGCAGGTGCGTACCAAACTCTGAATTTCAGTCAATTCTATCTTTTTGTCATTCTTATGCTTGTGGTGGTCACTTTGGTGCAAAACGTATCGTTCTCAAAGTCCTTGAGAGTGGCTTTTATTGGCCTACCATATTTGAGGATGCATATGCTTTTTGCAAATCTTGTGATAGATGTCAACGAACGGGCAATCTAGGTGCTCGAAATCAAATGCCACTCAATCCTATTCTCACTGTCGATATTTTTGATGTGTAGGGCATTGATTTTATGGGTACTTTTGTTAATTCGAATGGAAAATTTTATATACTTCTTGCTGTGGATTATGTTTCTAAATGGGTAGAAGCTAAATCCACCCCTACTAATGGTTCTCAAGTTGTTTGTGAGTTTGTGAAGGAATATATTTTCTATAGACATGGTACACCAAGAGTGGTTATCAGTGATGGAGGCTCGCACTTCAAGAAGTCCTTTCATGCTCTCCTCAAGAAGTACAACATTACACACAAGATTGGTACGCCGTATCACCCACAAACTAGTGGGCAAGCTGAAATTTCAAATCGTGAGATTAAGTCCATCCTTGAGAAAACCGTTAACACTACACGGAAGGATTGGAGTTATAGACTCAACGATGCACTTTGCGCTTATAGAACAGCATACAAGACACCGATTGGTATGTCTCCATATCGATTGGTTTATGGAAAAGCTTGTCATCTCCCAGTTGAACTTGAGCATAAGGCATTATGTGCGGTAAAGATGTGCAACATGGAGTATGACAAAGCAGGGAAACAAAGGCAACTACAAATCAATGAGCTAGAGGAGATACGTAACGATGCTTACGAGAGTGCCCATATATACAAGAAAAAGACTAAACTTTTACATGACAAGATGATTTCTCGAAAGAGTTTTGTTGTGGGACAAAAAGTTCTTTTATTTAATTCTCATCTCCGTTTATTTCCTGTTAAGCTAAGGTCCCGATGGATTGGACCTTTTGTTGTTACTAATGTTTTTCCTCATGGTGCAGTTGAGATTACTAGTAGTAAAACCGAGATAACATCCAAGGTCAACGGCCATAGATTGAAGCCATATTACGAAAACTTCTCTATTGAGAAGGTGGACGCAATTAGACTTCAAGATTTACTCTCTCTGGAGGAGTAGTAAGGAGAATGCCAAGTCGGGCTGACGACTTTAAACCAAGCCCTAAATGGGAGGCAACCCATAGGTTTTGTATCTTAAACCCTTTTATTTTATTTTTATTTTTTTTTTCATATCATATTTGCATCCCCGTGTTTAATTTCAAAGAGTCCGGAATCTATTTTGGAAGAAATTATTGACGAATACCTTTTTTTCATAAAAACTGCACGTAGTTCAGAGACCATAACTGTCATACCATTTATCTAAATACTGTGCCCTTTTGACACTTTGTAGAAAACACGTAGATTAACAACTTTTGTGAAATGGAGTTTTTCCAAATTCCTTACCAATTTTTACAGTTTTTTTGTTTTATCTGTTGTTACGTCAGAATTCAGAATTTTCGGTTTTACACATTGAGGACAATGTGAAGTTTAAGTGTGAGGGAGTATTTTGCATATAGATTTTTAAAAAAATTTGTACATATTTGCATGAAAAAACTCCAACTTGTAGTTAGTTTAGAGTCATATAGTATACATGTCGCTAAGATTACATCGAAATTCTCACAAGGGTGACTGAACTTAAAGATGACAGAGAACGTGATCGGGTTTCTTGTTTGTTTGAGAGTTAAAGTTGGATTTAACCATGCCAGTGGAAAATGAGGTGCAGACTGAATTCTGTATTAGAGTTGTGATCCCCTATAGTGGAGACTACCTATTGTTACATCATGTGAGGCACCGACCTTCAATTCTTTGTACGTGTCTAAATATGTGCTTTTAGAGTGTGTGTCACCGTACGTTAATTCCGGGTAGAATGGTGAGCTACCCAACCTCCCACCAATATAACACTACTTTGATCTCTTGAGTGCTATTTTATCAATCATGATGGTGACATCGAATTGCTAACTTACATACCACTTGTAATCTTGTTCGCGGTTAGCACCATCCACTTTATCTCTCTCTACACCAACAGGTCCATAGAAACACCATCATCATCAACAAGAGGAGCATCACAAATTCAAAGGAAAGTTGAAGACGTTCAAGGTTTACAGGCAACGGTATAGAAATGAGCAGATTTCAGATTCAAGTAAAGCAACAAGACAAGGAGCAGAATTTCTACATGTTGAAGACTTATGTACAAGGGCAAAAATTATCAAGATGAGAGTTCAAGAAGTTTATGATATCAAGACATACAAGTTGTGAAGAATCAAGCGGTAAATTACTTACACCATGGCCTTTGTACTTGCATTTTTATTTTATCTTTATTTGTATTTGTTTTATTTTCTCTTGTCTAAAAAAAAAAAAAAAAACTTGGCACATGATCATCATTATGCTAGGTCCTTTGTCAAAAAAAAAAAAACATAAAAAAAAAAACAAGAGAAAATTTCTTTAGGTTCATTACTAGTTTTACTATTTTGTTTTGTTTTCATTTTGTATCTAATTTATTTTTCTTGTCTCATATATATAAAAAAAGACAAGAAAAATTCGTTGTATCATATTGTGGTTTGTTTTTAGTTTTGTTCTTTCAATAAAGCCAATGGAAGGAGAAATATTTATAATGAAGTTTCAAGCAACAAGGATTTGAAGAAAAAAGTTACATTGTCAAGATTCTACGAAGTTCAAGAGTTGAAGACCGAAGACGAAGATGAAGACAAGGATTGAAGAAAAGGATTGAAGACCGGAGACGTTTCTATGGATGCTGTGAGAGTGGTGCTAACTGCACGTCGAACGGATAACGAGGTAAGTAAGCATATTCCCACCTTCGTTAAGTGGTTGATTTCCTTTCTTAGAGATCGGCAGGAAAAAAAAGGGAGGGGGGGTTTCAAAATGATAAAAGATGTGGGTTTTCAAAACAATTCGGAGGGTTTTTCTTTCCTACTATTCAATGTGTCACGGGATTCTCTCTTTATTTCTACCTGGACACATGTGTGACCCATAAAAAAGTTGTTTATTATTGAGAGCAACTTCATAAAACCCTTTCTGGTAAGGCAGAGTTGAGACTTTCGATCGCTCTCGAACCTGGATTCTTTCGATAAGGGATGGTTCGTTCTCTCTCAACTTTTAAGGATGAGATTGTGTTCATATATATGTCTAAATTCTTATGACTAGCGTGCAGAATGTCTATGTATTCTTAGCGCGTTGGATGCTATCATTTCGGGAGAACTAGTAAGTTGGAAAAGTAGGTTTTGTGGGTATATCTCTAGTAAACCCTCACGAGACTATAACTCGTCCACTAGGGACACCTAGGGGGTTTAAAGGCTTGTTTCACATGCTAAGTGCAACCGTGACTTCGACGACAATGAGTTGTTATATTTTAGATAGTTTGCTCGAGGACTAGCAAAAGCCAAGTGTGGGGGAATTTGTTAAGCGCATATTTTGCATATATTTAGTGTCGAATCCATGCTAGTAATTGCTTAGTTTCTTGCAAATTATTGTACATTACATTTGTTTTGTTTTATTTATGTTTTGTTAGGTGAATCATCCAAAAGAAGTGAATTGGCACTTAATTGTGCAATAAAAGAAGTTAGCTGAAAGCGGAGAAGGGGAAAAGACCAAGTGGAACAATTAGGGTTTTGGTCTGGCGGTCTACGACACGTGTGAGAAATACCCGGCTTATTTCTCACCGTAGAAGAGAGTAAAGGCGGTGGAATAATGAGATAAACTCAACCTAGTTTATATCTATTCCTTAAGAGACGGGAGAATTACTCCGCACAGCACGGAAAGCAATCCTTATCTTCACCAACCTGAGATTAGAGAATTCATCTATAAATAGGTCCTCTATTTTTCCAAGCTACGATCATCTTTCTTTTTCAAACCTTAGAATTCTCTGATCTCTCTCTTCATCTGCTTCCCTCCCTAAGACCATCCCTAAATCTCTTCCATGTGACTGAAGCATCCTTTGAATGGACACTGTGCGTGGTTTAGGTGAAGACTGTTCGTGCTCAACCTCCCGTAACTCACTTTCAGAAACCCTAGAATCCCACTTCTAACCTCTATCAGATTTCGTGTAACTACAGAAGGAAATTCCTCTGAGAAAGAAGCTAGGCTTCAAAACCTATGTTCTGATTGGGAAAACCTTCGTATGGCTGATGAGGATTCATTTGATGAGTTTAATCACAAAGTGTCTTAAACTGTTAATGCATCTTTTGCATTGGGTAAGACTATTCCTGAAAAGGACATTGTGATGAAAATTCTCAGATCGTTACCAGCCAAATACGATTCTAAGAAGCATGCCATCGTTGAAGGAAATAACCTTAACACTCTTTCCAGAAACACCTTGGTTTGGAAGTTAAAGAACTTTGATCATGAGCATTCATCAAAATCTGGAAAGGATATTGCTTTCAAGGCACAAACGAACATTAAATTACTTGATAAAAGTAAGAATGTTGGCATCTCTGAAGATGATCCTTCAGAGACGGATTCATCAGATGAAGATCTTGACCAGTCAGTCTCTTTGATCACAAGACAGTATAGAGATCTTCTTTTGAAGAAAAGTAAACGGTTCACCAGAGATAAACCTAAGTCATCAGTTAAACCTCATAATCATGTTCCTCTTAAAAACAGGGATACTGATGATACTGATGACGAGGATATAGCACAGTGCTTCAAGTGTAAAGGCTTTGGTCATTTTGCAAATGAGTGTCCAAATCACAAAAAGTACACTGGAAACATAGGTCTTGCTGCAACTCTTGATGAAATGTCTGATCATTATGATTCTAATAAAGATGAGAAATCAAGTGTTGCACTCTTCTGTGAAAATATTGATTTTGATAACTGTAGAAATACGTACATCAACCTCGATATTCTTCCAAGAGAAACCTCAACCACTTTGGAGGATAAAAGGATTTCTCCTTGTCTACTGGAATTACTTCTTCTAATGTTTTAGATTCTATCGTGTCTAGCAGCTTGCATAGCCAAGGTGTCTAAATCATCCTCTCTATTGACATGTTCTTATTGTACTCTCAAGGGTCATGAACTCTCCAATTGTTTCAAGTACAAACAGAAGATAAGATATGTCAATAAACTACAACGGAGAGCAAATCGATTAGCAAACAAGCTCAAATTTTTTCAGAAGTCGACTGAGGTATGTACTTCCATCTCTTCTCCAAAGAAGTTAATTTCCAAAGATAAGTCTAGACCACTAGAAAGAATACGGTCTAAACAATCTGTGAAATAGGGTTCTAAGAATTCCATTCAATAAGGTTAGGGTGGACAGATTATTGTTCACCCCATCATAACTTAATTGTGTTGGTTATGTATCTTTTCTCATGTGCCTTGTTCAAAAGAGACAAGAGTTTGCACACTTCAGGCTTTAAGAAAAAGAAAAATTATTTTTTTTTGCTTTGTTTTTCTTTTTGAAGTCTTGTTTCACCATTTTTGGAATTCTTCCATTCTTTCATATCTAATTGATATTGAAAGGAATTTTACTCTGTTTGATCAATAAAAGAGGGTTAAAATCGATAATTCTACCTTCTTTAGGGTTGTGAGTTGTGCGTACGTGAATCCTTTTTAGTGCATAACGGTTCCGTAAACCTATATTCCTTTTTCCTTCTCTGAAAAACCTTTTATCACAAGACTGCTAGTTGAGTCTGATTTGTGAATTCCTCTCACAGTCTCATACTGGTATGGAGAATCCAAGCATTATGTCTTCTGATGGAAAAGTTGTTAATATGATTGTTAAGCCACCAATCATGAAGGAAAAAGATAAATCTCCTGTACCTTCAACTTTGAAAAGAAAAGGGAGGAATGTGAGAAAACCAAGAGTTGTTCCGTCTAATCAACAGAAGTTCTCTAGGGTTCTTGAAGAGTTGAAGGAAACAAGAAAGGAGATTCAGGAAATAAAGGCTATTGTTTCTAGGACTCTAGATATTCAGAAGGCCCTGGTTCGGCATCAGTCTAAAAGGTTTGTTAGAATTAACTCCTTTCTTCATGAACCTTATGTTCATATGGCTTTTGGCGACAAGGAGTTCTGGGACGATAAAGAATTCTTTTGAGGTCTTAATGTCTAGGAAACTTCTTATGAGAATTTATTCTTGTGTTAAGAAGGATAACTAGGGTTTGGAATAGCCATTATTTTGAGTACACATAGTTATTTCCAACGATTTTCATCTTGCAATGTTTTTAGATTTATTTATTAAATTCTAAAGTTTATTTGGAAGATGATTTTGCAGTATTAATCTTTATGGTTTCATATATTGCAACTTGTTATGGGATATGTGTGTTTGTGTCCGTGAACTATTATTGGCCCATATATGTCAAAAGTTAAGTCTTTCATATGTCATTATGCAAATATTGATAAAAGATTGAATGAACTTTTGACAAACAAAAGTTAAGCCCATTATGTCATAATGCAAATATTGATGGAAGATAGGATGAACTTTTGTTTACAAAGATTATGTCTATTATATGTCTCTATGCAAATAGTGATGAAAGATAGAATGAATCTTTGTATATTCCGTAGTATTGGTCTTCCCATCCACATCTTTGTGTAAATACTGTGCGTCTCCGTAAGTTCTCTTATGTGAGCATTTTTGATTAAATTAATCATGGGTTCTCTTGTGGTTAATTTAATTGAGTATTTTGGATACAAATTCATGTTTCATGTGATTTGTTAATGTCCAAAAAAATCTTTCTTTTCTTGTGAAAGTAAGGTCGCTCTTGTTGTTCTTTCGGGAATGACATTATATGGGGGAGAGTTCTTAATTGAACTTGTGCTTAATTTACAAATCTTTGTGGGGAGTGCGACTGTGGAATATTGTAAGAGTTATCTTGTATCTTTAGAAACTCCTTTATGAATGCATTTAGCTTCGGCTATATGATGGCATCTAAACAAGTTGATATGTTGTTCTCTTTTGGTCATGAAGTATCTCTATGGAAATTTCATTAGGATCCCACTAATTCTCGTACCTTTGCCAATTTTTATTGACAAAAAATGGGAGAATTAATGTGTAGTTCACACTACAAATATATATGGTTTACGGATCATTATGTAAGGGGGAATGGTTTTCATGTGAGATGAAGTATTGACTAAGGGGGGGTGATACATATCACCATAGTAATGTTGTCAAAGTTGTGATACAATTGAACTTTGATGTTGTGTAATAATACTATGACATTGTATAACAATGATTAAGAGTAACTGTTTTTCATTGTTATAGCTACGGATCTTCAAACTATGATGCTGAGTTGAACACGTTCAGAATCATTGGATTACTTGGAAGTGACGAAGATTTCGAGTAATGTTGAAGAACCAAGGAAATCAAGCATTTGGATTGAGAGCTACATAGTTTATTTATTTTGTATTCCATATGTATTGATAGTTTTGTCACTAAAATTGACAAAGGGGGAGATTGTTAGAGCACTGCTCGGTCGAACTCGCAAGCGTTGCTATCTCAAGCTTGTTGTCAAGTTTAGTTACCAAAACTATAAGTATTGATTTCTAGTCTACTTATAGCTAAGTCTCGGATTAGGATAGAAAGTGTAGTTGAGCATTAGATTTCACGGCGTTCATCGATTGAAGACGAAGAACTACTAAGGGGAGCTTATGGAACTTCATCAACAAAAGGTATGTGGAGACTTGAACTCATCTATAACTCAAAAGTCTATCTACTCTATCTCCTATTTGAGACAAAAGTCGTATAGCTATATAGGCTTCGATTATACACATTTGATATTTCGAGCTGAGTTTAACTCTCTTAAATATTTCTCTAAATATGTGCTGGTAAGCTTTCTCTTTAACCAAGTTCATCTTATATTCTTGACGAAAGTCAAAAGATGATCATGTGAAAATCGCCTGGTAACATTTTACATGATTTGTGTGAGACAGTCATTTGATGTAGACTCGGAATACTTCGTATTGATCATTCGATCACTTGAAAATTGCTTTGAAGCTAATAGTTTGTGTGAGACAGCTATTCCCGTCTTCCAATAATGTTTCAATGGTTGAAATGAGAGTTTAGAACAATTGGATTTAAGCATAGTATGCGTACTTGCATATATGTAATCCGTGTCCGGGAACCATGGTATGCATACCCTTATGCGTACTGGTTGGTTTGAGGAAGTCCGGAAACCTGGTATGCAAACCGGTACGCGTACTGGCGTAAGGTCCAGGTCTGGGAATTTCTGCTGAGTTTTGATGGTATGCGTACCAGTTCGTGTACTAGCGAAACCCAAACTTGGTCCGGCTACTTAGGTACGCATACCTAAGTGGATGATGTTCTAAAATCTGTTTGTTCATGAACTAATACATTTATATAATAAGGAATGCAATCTTTTGCAAACCGTGGCTATAATGTTCATGACTTGATTCGAGTGAATCAAAATCGATTTTGCTTCAATTGTGTCTTGTATACTTCTATGAGAATATAAACAATTGAACAACTCTAGAACTAGTTTCATTTGAGTCATTTGAACTAATTATGGTTAAGATGAATGAGGTTGATATGAAAGTGTTCATATGGCTAACTTCGGTTAACTATTGTTGAGCCAACAAGGTGTACACGTTTAGGTATGGTTACTAATATCTAAATGAAAGTACATTTCATTTGTGTGTAACAAGCTAAGTTCGATCTAACGGTTGAAAGATTTTAGCTTTAGTCTAATCAGGTTTTCATCTAACGGTGAATATTGAACGCTTTGTTAACAAGGTAACATTGATTGCAAACCCTGATTTGAAGACTATATAAAGGAGAACTCTAACAACTCGGAAACCTAATCCCCACACCTCCTGTGTGATACTAGTTGCGACTAGATTCGATTCTCCTTTAACCTTAGGTTTTTCACGAAACCCTGTAGGTTAACGACTTAAAGACTTCATTGGGATTGTGAAGCCAGACCCAACTATTTTCTCTGTAGTTACGTGATCTGATCTTGCTGTTTCTATTGTGATTGAGTACTATCTTCTCTAAGATTGGCTCAAGATTTAAACTCTGATAGGCAAGATAAAAAGTAGTCACAAACATCTTCGTCTCATCATTTGTGATTTCACAATATCTTGTTTCGCTACCATACGATTAAGATTATTGTGAGGTGATTGATATTTCTAGGCTGTTCTTCGGGAATACAAGTCCGGTATATCAATTGGTTCCTGTTCACCTTGATTTATCAAAAGACGGAACAAAACTCAAAGGTTTATCTGTGGGAGACAGATTTATCTATACAATAGACTTTTCTGTGTGAGACAGATTTGTTTATCAAGTCTGCGAATTTGGGTCGTAGCAACTCTTAGTTGTGGGTGAGATCAGCTAAGGGAATCAAGTGCGTAGAGTCCTGCTGGGATTCAGAGACGTAAGGAGCGCAACTGTGCCTTGATCAGTGTGAGATTGATTAGGGCTCAACTACATTCCAGTCCGAAGTTAACTTGGAGTAGGCTAGTGTCTGTAGCGGCTTAATACAGTATGGTGTTCAAATATGAACTAGGTCCCGAGGGTTTTCTGCATTTGCGGTTTCCTCGTTAACAAAATTTATGGTGTCTGTGTTATTTCTTTTCCGCATTATATTTTGTTATATAATAGAAATATCACAGGTTGTGCGTATTTCAATCAATTAGGGAATCCAACCTTTGGTTGTTAATTATATTGATTGACACTTGAACATTGGTCTTTTGTATTGTTCAAGTTGTTTCACATAATAATCAGGCTCACGGATTTCTATCTGTTTGATTTGCTGATTATATTGTGAAACAGAGATACAACTCTTGGATATATTTCCATTGATTGAGTCTGACTGTCTAGTTGATTTTATTGGAATTATATTGGAGTTTGTCCATACAGATTGCTAAGAGAAATATTGGGTGTGGTTTTTAGACCCCCGCTTTTTCACAACGGTCTCGGATCCTTCCCTTGTTTACTTCAATGACAATAGTTGGTTGCGGCTATATGTCGAGTAATGAAGTTTTATTTTAATTGTTAGCCTCACGAGTATCGCTTTGGATTTCGTTTCCCTTGATAGATTCGGTTGCAAAGATATTCTCCTTCCTCGTCTTGGGTGAACTAAGATCCATCGTAGAGTGAAGTTGGATGGTTATTGGCGCAGTTAAGCTAGAGGCTCACTGAGACTTGGTTGTAATTGCTAGGGCTAGTTCCTCCTATTTCTGACAAAAAGGATGTTGAGATAGCATATCGACCGTCGGTTTCAAAACTTTGGATAAGTATGAGCTTTGGTCGAGCATCGTCTTGGAAACTAGTCTTGTCTGATACTTTGTTGCTTTCGGTTCATGATCCTCTACAGCAGGAAGAACGACAAGTTGTATCTTGCCTGGTAGTCCGTGAAAGTATGCGTCTCTGCAACGTTTTGATAGGTCACGAATTTTATTGGAGACTTTCCAAGTTTTCACTAAGTTTATCGTGTAGACGCAGAAAAGACAAATCATACGGAAAAAGAATGAGGTCAATCGGATACAGAATGAAAGAGTTATAAATAAAATAGTAAAATGAAATAAACTTCCCGAGTCCCTTGTGATCAGGTTGAGGGCCCTTAACCTAAATAAATTTTGGCCAAATATTCATCGGAATCTTTAAGTTTAGATCATCATATGGTCCTTGAGAGTGCTAAGATTGGTTGGATGGTTGCTCCTTCGTTATATCGAGTTTGTAACGAGTTTCATCTTCTCTGGTGAGGTCAATTGCAGACAGATTGGATTCCGTCCGTTCTATTCTCAGGAGTTTTAGTACTCTTTCTTTAGGAAACATGTACTCGATCTAGATTTGTTGGATATTTCCCTACTGGTAACTCTAAAGGTGTTTTCAGATTAGTTTGGATATCGATCTGAGATTGTACATGATTCTGTTGAGTCCCCAGGAGATCGCCTTAGTCCTTACCCAACGTTTCAAGGATTAATAGTAGATTTTCATGGAAATATGTTACAGGCGCGTTTCATGGAGAGATCCAGGTGATCCGGAAAGAACTAACCTATTTACTAAGGTCAAACACTCATCTGAGATAGAAAATTGCTGGTAGGGATAATTCTCTCGGCTAAATATATAATAGATTTACAAAGACCAAAATAATGGAACGTTTTTTTGTGTTTTGACTGTTCGAATAGGCTTCCTTCCTAATGGTGACCCTGATTGATATTTGTAACTAAGTGGACAACCTCCCACTGTGGTCACCAAAATGTAGTTACCTAAAATCGGAGAAAGGATAAAATGGGATTCTAGGGTTTCTGAAAGTGAGTTACGGGAGATTGAGCACGAACAGTCTTTTCCTAAACCACGCACAGTGGTCGTTCAAAGGCTGCTTTAGTTACAGGAGAGGTTAGGGATGGTCTTAGGGAGGGAAGCAGATGAAGAGAGAGATCATAGAATTCTAGGGTTTGAAGAAGAATTGCTCTGAGAGTTTATGAGAAATTGTGTTATCTTGGAGAAATATAAGACCTATTTATAGATGAATTATCTAATCTCAGGTCGGTGAAGATAGGGATTGCTTTCCATGCCGGGCGGATCACATCTCCCGTCTCTTCAGGAATAGATAGAAATAAACTAGGTTGAGTTTATCTCATTATTCCACCGCCCCTACTCTCTTCCATGGTAAGAACTAAGCCGGATATTTCTCACATGTGCCATAGACCGCCAGACCAAAACCCTAATTGATACCCCCCCATTTGTGTGAAGATGAGTCAGCCTTTGTGATGATGTGTTGAGACGGCCGAGTTGGCCAAAATAAAGAGATATTCTCTGATTTGTGAAAATGACTAGGATGAGTCACGTGAAAAGGCATGGAATGCCTCCGAAATCGTGTGTAGAGTGTGAAATGAGCTGAGGTTGAGCTCCCTCTCTCCATATCACATATGTCATGTGGAGATTGTATTATTACTTGTGGATCCCTTTGTTGAGCACACGGAGCTCAAGAGAAGTTATCCATGTTTTTTGATAGACGTGTACATTTCAAGCCCAATTTACTAGCCGTGAGTGTGTTTGAGACGCTGATAAAGAGGTCTTAGGCCTAGATGAGGCTTGTGCCTAAGTCTTATACTTGTATAATACTTTTCAGACGATATGGTTCAGCTCGGATGAGGCCATCTGAGATTTGGATGACGCCTCTGGAGCTGTCTGAGATTTGGCTGACGCTTCTGGAACTGTCTGAGATTTGTCCGACGCGTTTGGAGCCGTCTGATATTTGGATGACGCTTCTGGAGCTACCTGGGATTTGGCCGACGCGTCTGGAGCCTTCTGAGATTTTGGCCGACGCTCCTGAGGCCGTCTGAGAGTTGGCTGACACGATAGAGTCTGTTCGATAATTGGCCAACGCGGTGGAAACTCTCCGAAGTCATCTGGGACATGTTTGGGAGAGAAAGAAAGGCTTGCGCGCCTGATAATGTCTTTGCGAGACTTCAGCTCACTTGTCTTTGACCAGCGTATCTTTCGGAGATGTGCTAGGAATCAATTGTTTCCGTATTTAAGGGGTCGACATGACCAGTATATCTCGGAAGGATGTTTTATGAGTCTGTCGAAAGGGCACAGAGGAAGAATAACCAGCGTATCTCGCAGGGATGTCCTATGAATTATTCTGACGCCTCGGTAAGTCAAGTCAGAGCCTAGAGTAGACATGACCAGTGTATCTCGTGATGATGTACTAGGAATCAGTCTTTGATCTCAAATAGGGTAAGTCGTGCTTACAGGAGACATGTATGTCTCCGCTCTGGGTCATAAGTCCGCCGAGGACGTTTTTACGCATCTACAGAGCCTACATGAACAACAGTATCTCACTGGTATGTATACTAGGAATCATGGCATCACAATCAACTGCGTCTCACGAACACATGCTGGAATTGTGGTTGTTCTGGTTCATAATTATGTAGGGGAAGTTTTACGTTCTACAGAACCTACATGACAAGCAATATCTCGTCGAGGATGTGCGCTAGGAATCATGGCATCACGACAAGCAGTGTCTCGCGGGGACGTATACTAGAAATCGTGGCTATGGGTGCCTTGAGGACCAAGGTATTAATCTCTCCTGTGAGAGTTGAGTTTTGTCTATGGTCTTGAAATGATGTTTTCACCCCTTATCCAAATTTCACCATCTACATTAGGGTACTTTCCTCCCTAGATAGACGGCTCCACCAGAAACAACACAAATGAAGTTTGCCTGGCTCTTAGGATAGTTTGCAAGAAATGCAAACTCAAGTATTCATTGACCAAGGTTGTTCGGACAACAAGAAAATTTCAAAACCGAAAATATTCTCAAGATATTTGAAAAAGTGGGGGTACAACGACCTCACCCAATAATTCGCTTAGCAATCTGTATGGACTAACTTCAATATACTTTTAAGAGAATCAACTAGACAGTCAGACTCAATCTTAATAAAAAGTATATCAAGGAGTTATATCTCAATTTCTCGATTAGATTCTTACTCAAGCAAATAGAAATCTGCGAGTCTAATTGAATATAAGAGAAATTAACTTGAACGGTACCAAAGACCAATGTTCAAGTATCAATCAATTTCAATCAACAACCAAAGGTTGGATTTACCAATTGATCGATTAAACGCACAACCTGTGATATTTCAATTATATAACAAAATATAATGCGGAAAAGAAATAACACAGACACCATAAGTTTTGTTAAGCCGCTACAGACACTGTATTAAGCCGCTACAGAGACTAGCCTACTACAACTAACTTCGGTATGGACTGTAGTTGAACCCCAATCAATCTCACATTGATCCAAGGTACAGTTGCGCTCCTTACGTCTCTGATCCCAGCAGGATACTACGCACTTGATTCCCTTAGCTGGTCACACCCACAACTAAGAGTTGCTACGACCCAAAGTCGAAGACTTTAATAAACAAATCTGTATCACATAGAAAAGTCTACAGGAATAAATAAATCTTTCTCCCATGGAAATACCTACGAGTTTTGTTCCGTCTTTTGATAATCAAGGTGAACAGGAACCAATCGATAACCCGGACTTATATTCCCGAAGAACAACCTAGAATTATCAATCACCTCACAATAATCTTAATCGACTAGCGAAACAAGATATTGTGGAATCACAAACGATGAGACGAAGATGTTTGTGACTACTTTTCTATCTTTCCTATCGGAGAAATTAATCTCAAGCCAATCTTACAATTGCACTCAATCACGATAGAAACAACAAGATCAAATCACGTAACTACAGAGAAAATAGTTGGGTCTGGCTTCACAATCCCAATGAATTCTTCAAGTCGTTAACCTACAGGGTCTCGGTAGAAACCTAAGGTTAAAGGAGAATCGACTCTATCTTATACAACTAGTATCACACAGCAGGTGTGGGGATTAGGTTTCCCAGTTGCTAGAGTTCTCCTTTATATAGTCTCCAAATCAGGGTTTGCAATATAAGTTACTTTGGTAACAAATCATTCAATATTCACCGTTAGATGAAAACCTGATTAGATTAAAGCTAATATCTTTCAACCGTTAGATCGAACTTAGCTCGTTATACACAAATTAAATGCACGTTCATTGAGGTTTGTGTAACCGTACCTAAACGTGTACACCTAGTTGGTTAAACAGTAGTTAACCAAATGGTTAGCCATATGAGCACTTTCATATCAGCCATATTCATCTTCACCATAACTAGTTCAAATGACTCAAAAGAACTAGTTAGAGAGTTGTTCAATTGCTTAGATCTCATAGAAGTATACAAGACACAATCGAAGCAAAAACTATTTTGATTCACTCGAATCGATTCATGAACTTTATAGCCACAGTTTGCAAATATGCATTCCTTAGTTTATATAAGTTTAAGTCACGAATAAACCGTTTTTAGAAAATAACCCACTCAAGTACGCATACTTAAGTACCCGGATTTAGTTTGTTTTCAGTTCACAAACTCCAGCAGAAATTCAAGGGACGTGAACTTCCGGAAGTACGCGTACAGGTACGCGACTTTAGTTCGGGTTATCTTGAGCAGTAAAGTACGCATACTTTGGTTCAAGGATTTTGGACTTACACAAGTATGAGTTCACATACAATGTTTATATCCATTCAAGGTTATATATTCTAAAAACTCATTTCAATCATTGAAACATTCTTAGAGGATGTTAAATAGAGGTTATTCACACACTATTTTTCATCAAAGCGATTTTCAAGATATTGAAATAATCAACATGACTTTCGTCACTTGTAAAGATGAACTTGGCTAAAGCGAAAGCTTACCAACACATATTTCGAGAAATAGATAAGCGAGATAAACTCGGCTCGAAATAGCAAATGTGTATAATCGAAGTCTATATAGCAATACGACTTTTGTCTCAAGATATGAGATAGAGTAGATAGACTTTTTGAGTGATAGATAAGTTCAAGTCTCCACAGACCTTTTAGTCGATGAAGTTCCACAAGTTCCTTGAGTAGTTCTTCGTCTTCATATGATGAACGTCGTGGAGTCTAAAGCTCAACTACACTTTTTATCCTAGTCCGAGACTTAGCTATAAGTAGACTAGAAATCCATACTTATAGTTTTGGCAACTAAACTTGACAAACAAGCTTGAGATAGCAACGCTTGCGAGTTCGACCGAGCAGTGCTCTAATAATCTCCCCCTTTGTCAATTTTAGTGACAAAATTATCAATACATATGGAATACAAAATAAATAAACTTTGCAGCTTCTCTTCCACATGCATGATCTCCTTGGTTCTTCAACATTACTCGAAATCTTCGTCACTTCCAAGTACTCCAATGATTCCAAAGATATTTAATGCATCATCATTGTTGTTGAAGATCCGTAGCCATAACAATGAGAAAACAAAAGCTCTCAATCATTGTTACACAGTGTCATAGTATTATTACACGGCATCAAAGTTCAATTGTATCACAACTTCGACAACAATACTATGGTGATATGTATCACTCCCCCTTAGTCAATACTCCATCTCACATGGAAACCACTCCCCCTTACATAATGATCCGAAAACCATATGTATTTTTAGTGTGAACTACACATTAATTCTCCCCCTTTTTGTCAATAAAATTGGCAAAGGTACGAAAACTTGTGGGATCCTAATGAAATTTCCATAGAGACATTTCATGACCAAAATAAAGCACATATCAACTTTTTAGATGCAATCATATAGCCAAAAATAAATGTACTCATCAATGAGTTTATAAAGATACAAGATAACCCCTACAATATTCCACAACCGCACTCCCCACAAAGATTTGGCAATTAAGCACAAGTTCAATTAAGAACTCTCCCCCATAAAATGTCATTTCCGAAAGAACAAAAAGAGCTACCTTACTTTCATATGAAAAGTAGGATTTCTTTGGACAACAACAAATCATATAAGAATATGAATTTGTATCCAAAATACTCAATTAAATTAACCACGGGAGAACCCATGATTAATTCAATCGGAAATGCTCAACATAAGAGAACTTACGGAGCCACACAGTATATACATAAAAATATGGATCAGGGAAGATCAATACTGCGGAATAGACAAAGATTCATTCTATCTTCCATCACTATTTGCACAATGACATACAATAGACTTAATCTTTGTAAACAAAAGCTCATCCTTTCTTCCGTCAATATTTGCATAATGACATAAGAGGCTTAACTTTTGTTTGTCAAAATTTCATTCAATCTTTATCAATACTTGCATATTGACATACGAAGGACTTAACCTTTGACAATGCATGGGACAATAACAGTTCACGGACGCGAACACACATATCCCATAACAAATTGCAATATATAAAACCAAAAAGATTAATACTGCAAAATCATCTTCCAAACAAACTTTAGAATTTAAATAAACAAATCTAAAAACATTGAAGATGAAAATCGTTGGACATAGCTATGTGTAATCACAATAATGACTATTCCAAACTCTAGTTATTCTTCTTAAAAACACAAGAATAAAATTCTCATAAGAAGTTTTTCTAGACTTTGAGACCTCTGAAAAATTCTTTATCGTCCCCGAACTCCTTGTCGTCAACAGCCATAGGAACATATGGTTTGTGAAGAAAGGAGTCAATTCCAACAAACCTTCTAGGCTGAAGATGTTGAACCAGGGCCTTCTGAATGCAAAGAGTTCTCAAAACAAAAGCCTTTATTTGCTGAATCTCCTTTCTTGTCTCCTTCAACTCTTCAAGAACATCAGAAAACTTCTGAGAATTTAAAGGAACAACCCTTGGCTTCCTCACATTCCTTCTTTTTCTATTCAAAGTTGGAGGTAACGGAGATCTTTCTTTTTCCTTCATGATTGACGGCTTAACAATCATATTAACATCTTTTCCATCAGAAGACATGATGCTTGGAGTATCCATATGCGTACGGGTTTGTGAGAGGAAATCACAACTTAAGTCTCAACAAGCAGTCTTAAGATAAAAAGAGTTTCTGGGAAAGAAAAAGATATGTAGGGTTACGAAACCTTTAAACACACAGGTTCGTGTACACACAACTCTCAACCCCATAAAAGGCAGAATTGTCTATTTTAACCCTCTTTTATTGATTAATCGGGGAAGTCCTTTCCAATATCAATCATATATGGAAAAATTCCAATCTTTTAAAACAGGCAAAGCTTAAAAAGAAAACAAAATTTTAAAACCATTTTTTTTTCTAAAGCCTGAGATGTGAAGAATCTTGTCTCTTTTGATCAGGCACATGAGACAAGATGCACTAACCAACACAATTTAAGTTGTGCTGGGGTGAACAATAATCTGTCCACCATATCCTTTTCGATCAGAATTCATAGAACCCTGTTTCTCATAGTGTTTAGACCATAACTTTCTTTCCAATGGCCTTGTCTTATCCTTGGAAACTAACTTATTTGACGAAGATAAAATCTTACATACCTCAGCGGTCTTCTGAACAAGTTTGAGTTTGTTTGCTAATCGATTTGCTCTTCGTTGAAGTTTGTTGGCATGTCTCAATTTGTGTTTATACTTGAAACACTTTGATAGTTCATGGACCTTGAGCGAACAATATGAGCATGTCAACCTGGAATATGATTCATGTATCCGAGATGTGCAAGCTGCGAGACACATAGTAGAACCTGGAAAATTAGACAGAGAGTTTCCAAAGGAAAGGTCAACTTTTTCTTCCAGATTGGTTGAGTTTTGTTCTGAAAGAATATCAAGATTGATGTATGTATTGCTATAGTTATCAAAATCAATATTCTCACAAAGAAGTGCAACACTTGACTTTTCGTCTTCACTAGAATCATAGTTGTCAGACATTTCATCAAGAGTTGCAGCAAGACCTTTGTTTCCAGTGTATTTCTTTCGATTTGGACACCCATTTGCAAAATGACCAAAACCTTTACACTTAAAGCACTGTAGCATATCCTCATCATCAGCCTCATCAGCATCCCTATTCTTAGGAGGAATGCGATTGTGAGGTTTAACTGACGATCTAGGTTTGTCTCTGGAGAACCGTTTACTTCTCTTAAATAGAAGATCTCTAAACTGTCTTGTGATCAACGAGACTGACTTGTCAAGATCTTCATCTGATGAATAAGCCTCAGAAAGATCATCCTCAGAGACGCAAGCACTTTTACTTTTATCAAGTGATTTAGTGTTCTTTTGTGCTTTAAAGGCAACATCCTTTCCGGTTTTGGATGTGTGCTCATGATCAAAGATCTTTAGCTTCCCAACTAATGTATTTCTGGAGAGAGTATCAAGGTTATTTCCTTCAACGATGGCATCCTTCTTAGAATCGTATCTAGATGGCAGCGATCTGAGAATTTTCATCACAATGTCCTTTTCAAGAATAATCTTACCCAATGCAAAGGATGCATTAACAATTTCAGACACTTTGTGATTAAACTCATCAAATGAATCTTCATCTGCCATACGAAAGTTTTCCAAATCGGAATTTAGGTTTTGAAGCCTGGCTTCCTTTTCACTGGTATTCCCTTCATATACGGTTTCTAAGATATCCAAAGCATCTTTAGAACGAGTGCACGTAGTCACATGGTGCTGAAGATCTGGGGAAATGGCATGTATGATGGCATTCAAACCGTCGTAATTTTTCTTTGCAGCAAGTATCTCAGCAGCGTCATATGCACCAATATATTTAGGTACGGTTGCATCTCCTACTGCCACAACGGGAGCATCATAGCCATTAACTACAAAAACCCATGATTAAAAATCACGCGCTTGAAGAAAGGCACGCATAGCAATTTTCCACCACAAGTAATTTGAGCCATCGAAGACTGGTGGTACGTTTATAGAGATAGCACTTCTGTCCATATAGTCAGATCGCTTACAAACACAGACTTATAAGGTCTTTAACGTGTTTGCCTGCTCTGATACCAATTGAAAAATTTGGGGTACAACAACCTCACCCAATAATTCGCTTAGCAATCTGTATGGACTAACTTCAATATACTTTTAAGAGAATCAACTAGACAGTCAGACTCAATCTTAATAAAAAGTATATCAAGGAGTTATATCTCAATTTCTCGATTCAATTCTTACTCAAGCAAATAGAAATCTGCGAGTCTAATTGAATATAAGTGAAATTAAGTTGAACGGTACCAAAGACCAATGTTCAAGTATCAATCAATTTCAATCAACAACCAAAGGTTGGATTTACCAATTGATCGATTCAACGCACAACCTATGATATTTCAGTTATATAACAAAATATAATGCGGAAAAGAAATAACACAGACACCAGAAGTTTTGTTAACAAGGAAACCGCAAATGCAGAAAAACCCCGGGACCTAGTCCAGATTGAACACACACTGTATTAAGTCGCTACAGACACTAGCCTACTACAACTAACTTCGGTCTGGACTGTAGTTGAACCCCAATCAATCTCACACTGATCCAAGGTACAGTTGCGCTCCTTACGTCTCTGATCCCAGCAGGATACTACGCACTTGATTCCCTTAGCTGATCACACCCACAACTAAAAGTTGCTACGACCCAAAGTCGAAGACTTTAATAAACAAATCTGTATCACACAGAAAAGTCTACAGGAATAAATAAATCTGTCTCCCACATAAATACCTACGAGTTTTGTTCCGTCTTTTGATAATCAAGGTGAACAGTAACCAATCGATAACCCGGACTTATATTCCCGAAGAACAACTTAGAATTATCAATCACCTCACAATAATCTTAATCAACTAGCGAAACAAGATATTGCGGAATCACAAACGATGAGACGAAGATGTTTGTGACTACTTTTCTATCTTGCCTATCGGAGAAATTAATCTCAAGCTAATCTTACAATTGCACTCAATCACGATAGAAACAGCAAGATCAGATAACGTAACTATAGAGAAAATAGTTGGGTCTGGCTTCACAATCCCAATGAATTCTTCAAGTCGTTAACCTACAGGGTCTCGGTAGAAACCTAAGGTTAAAGGAGAATCGACTCTAGCTTATACAACTAGTATCACACTACAGGTGTGGGGATTAGGTTTCCCAGTTGCTAGAGTTCTCCTTTATATAGTCTCCAAATCAGGGTTTCCAATATAAGTTACTTTGGTAACAAATCATTCAATATTAACCGTTAGATGAAAACCTGATTAGATTCAAGCTAATATCTTTCAACCGTTAGATCGAACTTATCTTGTTATACATAATTGAAATGCACGTTCATTGAGGTTTGTGTAACCGTACCTAAACGTGTACACCTAGTTGGTTCAACAGTAGTTAACAAATGGTTAGCCATATGAGCACTTTCATATCAACCATATTCATCTTCACCATAACTTGTTCAAATGACTCAAAAGATGAAAAGACGAGGGTACCCAAATATACCTCAATCTAAAACTTTTCCACCTATAAGTCCTTTCTCCGAAAGTGATCGTCTATGGACTGAGTCGAGACAATACAACTAATCGGTTCACACTTCGGGTGATCGTCTATGGATACGAGATCGAGACAATACAACAACGAAGTATGTTTACTTGATAAAAGGTTCGGACTTAACCAAACACAGTAAGATTTCTATCAAGTAAATAGGAATTAACGTTTGTGTATTTTACTTCTAATTATAATAAAACAATTATAATTGCGAAAATAGAAAAATAAAAGACACAGCAAGATTTTGTTAACGAGGAAACCGCAAATGCAGAAAAACCCCGGGACCGCGTCCAGAATTGAATACTCTCAGGTTTAAGCCGTTATACAAAATCTAAACCAACTTCGTATAGTTGAGACCAAGCAACTAAACCTATAGTTCACCTAGTTCCGTCTGTATCCATGCGCCTCCAACTTTCAATAAGTCACGCACTTGGAACAATTCCTTTGGTTCGTATTCCAAGCAGTAAAGGAACAACAAATCTGTTCGGTAACAACTCTTTTCAATCAACATGATATGAATTCGACAAAAGGCTCTTCCGTTTATCCCAATAAACTCCTTTGTCAGGTCCTTAGATCTATCCAATAACAACTACCAAAGTAATTGTCAAGATTTTGCAATCAATACTTTTAATCACAAAGAATTGTATTGATGCCGATCTACTCAACTAATCAATCCAATCTATCACAAAGATAAACCGATTATAGTTGGATCCTCTTTACCCGAAACAAGTATTGTGCACACCAAAGATTATGAACCCAAATCAGAAATCTTCTTCGTCTTCAAATCTTTTTAGATCTTCAATAAACACCTGCACACAATCAACTAGAATCTCTTGTGATCAATCACACACAGAACGGAGTCTGTTAACAATGGATTATCACAAGACGTTTTTAGATCTACAAACAGTCTAAAGATCCCTGTCGAAACTTCGATCTAGTTTGAGTGAATCTTATATCAGAAGAGAAGATTCTCAAGCATAAACAAACTAGGTGCAATCAAAGTTCAACAACTGTTAGTCAGTCAAATCAATCGAAAACTAATAATAAACCGCAATTATCTAGTTTCCCACAAACGGTACTAATAGAGCTTCTCAATCCCAAAGAAGTCTTTTAACCGAGCGGCCGTAAGAGATTTCTCCTAATTAGGGTACTTTCCTCTCTAATAGGCGGCTCCACCAGTAACAACACAACTGAGGTAGTTTTGCTGGCTTTGAGGATTAGTTTGCTTGAAATTCAAACTTCAATATTTATAGACCAAGGAAGTTTGGACACCAAGGAATTTCCAAAACCTAATATTCTCAAAGATATGCAATAAGGGAAAAAACGGTTTTCATAATTCCTGGAAATGCACTGTCCAAATATTGACCGAAATCTCAGTAGAAAATCTCCAACTAGTAAATGCACATTACTAATTTTTATTTTCTAAAGATATGCATTTTAATTGCTGGAAATTAAAAGCATATAAATCTAAAAACCTTAATTAAAAGATTCTCAATTTATTTCGATCTGGGATTCTCCTTTAGCTATTAAGGAATATCTTTAAACAATAAAAGATAAGAGTTACTGCACATGTTCAAAGTATGTCGACATCTTTACTTTGTAAATCCTTTTTCATATTTACAATCTTGGAACCGATTTGCCACACTTCCAAACAAGTTTAGAATTGGTTCATCTGACTTCCAAGAACTATGTGATTGATTATCCTATCAAATCACCAATCATGGGTTTAAACGGTTCTACCAAAACAAGTTTCGGTTCTACCTCCATGTGGGTACTAGGATCGGTCACACTAGCTTTCCAAAAATTGGTTTACTAGGTACTAGGATCGGTTACCACATATATATGGTATCTAACTTGTATTCGGATGCACAAATCATAGGATCGGTTACCAATCACTAAGATTTTGTTGCACCTCTTACAAGGATCGATTCCTCTACTTTTGATCGGTTGCACCTCTTACTAGGATCAGTTCCCCAATGTCTAGAGTTGGTCATACCAATTACAGTAAATCGATCATACCATCTCAGGTGATTACTTAAGATCGGTTTCACTAATAAAAGTCAGGCCTTGTGAATAGTTTTACCAAGATACGTAAACAAGTAATGAGCCTGTTATACTAAACACACATATTGGTAATCCAAAGATTTGCAATGAATAACAATACCAATAAGCCTAGCGATTTCCCTTTCGATTCATAACACAAGTTTATGAATTGTACTTCCTTTAAATGAATGTAAAAACATTGTTTCCTAGGACGAATATTCGATATCCGTCCGAGTCCGTTCGAATCGTTAGGATATTATCCGAAATTTCGGATAACGGATACGGATACCTTATCGAATATTCTTACTTTAACGAAACGGATACGAAAAAGGTACTATCATATACGATAATATCCGTTATCCGTTAAAGAATGCATATGCAAAAAATAATAAAAAAAAATTGAGTAATATATTTAGTTGTTAACTTGGTAGTATATGAAGACTTAGAAATAAAAATATTATGGAAGAAAAAAAAAACACAACTAGTTTTGTTCGTTGTGAGAAAAGCAGAGGATTTTTCAATTCTGATAGAGAAGATTAAAGATTTGAGTTTTGTTTAAATATAATTTAATATAATAATTTTAAAGTCAAATTTTTTGCATTTGATCAAGGTATTTGGTTTTATTTAGTTGAATTTCCTTAGAGTTTCTTTGATTTATTTACATTTTATCAAATGTACAGAAAGACTAGAAAAGAATTTAAATTATTTTTATTATAATGAATTACTATCGGATATTACCGGATATTATCGGATATTATCGGATATCCGGCATTGTTATCGGAACGGATACGAAAAATCTTTTTGAATATCCGTCGGATATTATCGGATATCCGGTAATCTTATTGGTAACGGATATGGTAGAGGCCATATCCGTTTCGATAAGTACCGTTGACAGCCCTACTAATTAGGTTACTTTCCTCTCCGAATAGGCGGCTCCACCAGTAACAACACAACTAGGTAGTTTTGCTGGCTCTGAGGATTAGTTTGCTTGAAATGCAAACTTTAATATTTATAGACCAAGGAAGTATGGACACCAAGGAATTTCCAAAACCGAAAATATTCTCAAGATATGCAATATATTTCAAAATTCGGTTTCCATAATTCTTGGAAATGCTTTGTCCAAATATTGACCGAAATCTCACTAGAAAATCTCCAGTTAGTAAATGCACATTACTAATTTTTATTTTCCAAATATAAAATTAAAAACCTTAATTAAAAGATTCCCAATTTATTTTCGATCCGGGATTCTCCTTTAGCTATTAAGGAATATCTTTGAACAATAAAAGATAAGCGTTACTGCACATGTTCAAAGTATGTCGACATCTTTACTTTGCAAGTCCTTTTTCATACTTACAATCTTGGAACCGATTTGCCACACTTCCAAAACAAGTTTAGAATTGGTTCATCTGACATCCAAGAACTATGTGATTGATTATCCTATCAAATCACCAAACATGGGTTTCACGGTTCTACCAAAACAAGTTTCGGTTCTACCTCCATGTGGGTACTAGAATTAGTCACGCTAGTTACCAAAACTTGGTTGATTAGGTACTAGGATCGGTTCCCACATATATATGGTATCTAACTTGTATTTGGTGCACATGTCCATAGGATCGGTTCCCAATTACTAGAAACTTGATACACCTCTTACAAGGATCGATTCCCCTTTTGTGATCTGTTGCACCTCTTACTAGGATCGGTTCCCCAATGACTAGAGTTGGTCATACCAATTAAAACAAATCGATCATACCATCTCAGGTGATTACTTAAGATCGGTTTCACTAATAAAAATCATACCAATACAAAAGTCAGGCCTTTGAATAGTTTTACCAAGAACATAAGCAAGTCATGAGCGGTTATACTAAACACACATATTGGTAATTCAAAAGATTTGCAATGAATAACAATACCAATAAGCCTAGCGATTTCCCTTTCGATTCACAAAACAAGTTCATGAATTTACTTCCTTTAAACGTATGTAAAACATTGTTTCCTATGACGAAATCTTCACCTCATACCCATACATAATCACAATAGCATTCATACGATTATGTCGATGTCTTATATACGAAGTTCAAAAGATAAGCGTTATACTTCATATTGTATTCCTTTATATTATGTCTAACTAGAGTATAATCATTAATAGCTTCGCAGTTATATTTTCAATATGCACGACTTGAAAGATACGTTAGGGAATGAAACAGTTCAAGTCAAATATTACTAACCTCAAGTGAAAGGATGATGTCGTCGTTGTAGCTCCTTACTTCTTCACATTCTTCAAGTATTCACGTAATACTTGTAATATCTCATATCCTAATACTTTCAAGCTAACCTATACGAAGTTGACTCTAGCATATATAATCAAGCGACTCTTTAAATGAGTTTTGATTCACTAACATATGACAACCAAACTTGACATACCAACGCTTGGTGGGTTCAACCAAGCTATGCTCTAACAAAAGAAATAGTTAGAGAGTTGTTCAATTGCTTAGATCTCATAGAAGTATACAAGACACAATTGAAGAAAAAACGATTTTGATTCACTTGAATCGATTAATGAACTTTATAGCCACGGTTTGCAAATATGCATTCCTTAGTTTATATAAGTTTAAGTTCACGAATAAACCGTTTTTAGAAAATAACCCACTCAAGTACGCATACCGGTACGCATACTTAAGTACCCGGATTTAGTTTGTTTTCAGTTCACAAACTCCAACAGAAAATCACGGGACGTGAACTTCCGGAAGTACGCGTACAGGTACGCGACTTTAGTTCGGGTTATCATGAGCAGCAAAGTACGCATACTTTGGTTCAAGGATTTTGGACTTACACAAGTATGAGTTCACATACAATGTTTATATCCATTCAAGTTTATATATTCTAAACACTCATTTCAATCATTGAAACATTCTTAGAGTATGTTAAATAGAGGTTATTCACACACTATTTTTCATCAAAGCGATTTTTAAGATATTGAAATAATCAACATGACTTTCGTCACTTGTAAAGATGAACTTGGCCAAAGCGAAAGCTTACCAACACATATTTTGAGAAATAGATAAGCGAGATAAACTCGGCTCGAAATAGCAAATGTGTATAATCGAAGTCTATATAGCAATACGACTTTTGTGTCAAGATAGGAGATAGAGTAGATAGATTTTTTGAGTGATAGATAAGTTCAAGTCTCCACATACCTTTTAGTCGATGAAGTTCCACCAGTTCCTTGAGTAGTTCTTCGTCTTCGTATGATGAACGTCATGGAGTCTAGAGCTCAACTACACTTTCTATCCTAGTCCGTGACTTAGCTATAAGTAGATTATAAATCAAGACTTATAGTTTTGGCAAATAAACTTGACAAACAAGCTTGAGATAGCAACGCTTGCGAGTTCGACCGATCAGTGCTCTAACAATATTAATTAAAGTACCTAATTTCGGTTTTCCTATTTCCAATAAATGTTAACCAATATTTTCGAAAACTCCCTTAGAAAATTTCTATTATTAGTGTAGCACATTAACTAATAATATTTTCCAAAGGATATGCTTTAATTGCTGGTAATTAAAACATATATTATGAAAATCATAATTAAATGCTTTTCAATATTTCATTTCTGGATCACCTTGAGTATCAAGGAATATATTTGAAAAATTAATGATAAGAGTTATGTACATGTTCAAATAATGTCGATATCTAGAATTTTCTCAGCAAACCCTAATTCCAAGCTTCACACAAAACATAAAGAGATATGTGAATATTGGAAATTCGGTTTTTCTCCTTGGTATCGGTTCTACCAAGACTCACAATTTATGTAGTGATCATTTATACCATGCTTCCCAAACTAGGTTGTGACCGGTTACACCATGCTTCCCATAGGTAGCTTGTGATCGGTTACACCTTACTTCCCAAGTTAGCTTGTGATGGGTTACACCTTGGTTCCCAAAGTAGCTTGTGACCGATTGCAACTAACTTCCCAAATTAGCTTGTGATCGGTTACACCTTGCTTTCTAAAGTAGCTTGTGACTGATTACAACTAACTTACCAATGTAGCTTGTGACTGGTTACACCTTGCTTCACAAAGTAGCTTGTGACCGAATACCACATGCTACATAGTATAGGCTATGACCGGTTATACCTCAACTCTCAACATAAGTTAAGATAGGTTCTACCTTGTCATCTTTCATTGGTCATCCAAAAATATTCAATAAAGAGCTGGACCAATCATGATTTCCCTTTCAATTATGAAACAAGTTCATACATCTACTTCCTTAAACCAATGTAATAATACATAGTTTTCTAGGATGAAATCATACCTATATCTTACACATAATCAAGTAACTAAATACAAAGATTATATTAATGTCGTATTTACGAAGTGACAAAAGATAAGCGTTTATACTTCGTAATTCAATGGATTCCTTAACACTTTGATCATAATGATATGACCAAGTCTAACCACTAGAGTAATATATATATACAACTTCGCATGTTATGTTTTCAATATAATACGACTTGAAAGATATGTTGGGAATGGAAACAAGATCAAGTCAATATTACTAACCTCAAGTGGAAGGATGATGTCTTCGTAGTGTTTATTCTTCCTTCGGGGGCACATATTGGATTCTACTTCAACACACGCTTAAAACTAAAGACGCAGTTTGAAGTTATGGAAAAAGCGTTAAACAAGAAGGTACGTAGAAATCGATTGAGCAGTACTCCGCATCATCTGGAGACAATGGCCTAACCAGCATCTCGGATCGATTGCAACGAACCACATCACCAACATCTTATGGACACGATCGTGCCCATCAAAAATACAACTTTTCTTGTGGAAAGCATTTGTCGAAGCCTTGCGGCGCTTTGACAACCTCATCATCGCCAACTCCAACTACCCCCCTGCAATTCGAATCCGGAGAATGCTACTCGCACTTCTCCTCAATACTATGTTACTGCAATTTATGGCATCTCGATCCAACTGTATTTGATCCTACATGTATCACATACCATCTTGTAATAGCCCTCTATTAGTTTAACAAAATTACATGCTTAAAAAAATAAAATAAAATACCTCTAGTACGCACTACCACGACTAAAAATCTAGCTTATTTATCTCGCCTCAATTCTCCACCATCTTGGCCATATTAGACCAAGATTTATACAGGGGGATACCAGTAATACTAGGGGCTGATACCATTCTATATAGGACAAAATAATCTTAAGCAATCCTGACCGTTGGATCGACTAAATGGTATCCCCTAGTAGTGTTGGTGTCAGCCCATATAAATCAAGATTTTAGACGAGTTTCTCGCAGACATCTCGATTAGGGGTGAGGATGGGCCGGTATGGACCGGTTTTTACCTCATCCGCATCCAATCCAATTAATTACGGATTTCAAATTTGGCATCCGCATCCAATCCAACATCCAATGGATGCACGGATGAATGGATTGGGTACGGATAATCCAATGGATTTTGTGTAATTAAAATTTATAATGAAACAATAAAACCAAGATACACGATTTCTTATAGAACCTACATATTCTATATATGTATATAAATATAAAAATGCCCTGAACAACACTCCAAGCAAACAACTTGAGAAATCCTAAACTATATATTTCCTAACCCGTTAACGAATGGTTGGGGCCATCCATTCGCAAAAATGCGGTTGGTCTCAGTTTAATCCGTGGATTATGGACGAAATGGTCACTCCTAATCTCGATTGGTCGTGTTGGAAACCAGGAATCTCGGCGCAGATTGAAATGTATTGGTTACAGGGCTTTTTGGTTACGTGGTAACTGGTAACTACCCAGTAAGTATTGGTTACAGGGCTTTTTGGTTACGTAGTAACTGGTAACTTACCCAGTAAAACTGTATTTATAGAAAGGAGGGAAGTGCTAACACTTTCACAAATCAATTCTTAAGTTTTAGAGTGGAAGAGGTATGAGTTCTGATTTCATTAAGGGTTTTGCTAAAATGAAGTAATAATCTATTTCAGGGTGTCGAGAAAATCATCATCATTTGCTTCAGGTAATCTTAAAATGTTATTTTTACCCCTCCCTCTTTCATTGTGATGTTAATTGAAAAAAATGTTGGAATTTCTATTATTTTCAATTTACATTTTGTTCTTTGAACAGGATATAGTTTCTGGAATAGTTATGTTTTTTTAGTTATTCTAGCCATAACTCTTCATCATAGTTCTGTAAAACCCTAATATACAGAAAACCCCTAAATTTTTAAGTTTGCTTTCCTTTCTCTTTTACCTGAATATTGTAGTTTCATGAAAATATTTGGGGTTTTATGTATTGATTAGGCTGAAAATGCAATTTGCAAGCTATTCCGTTTCTGATTTTGCCATTAAATCTTGATTAGGGTTCCGAGAGAAGGCGGATTACAGTAAGTACAAGAAACATGGGTGTGGGGGAGGATAGAATCAGTGAGTTGTACGATCCGCTTATTTACCATATTTTCTCATTCCTTCCGATTAAATGTGTAGTTGCTACAAGTGTTTTATCTAAAAGATGGAAAGACTTATGGATTTCCAATCCTATTATTGATATTCGCAAATGGCGTCGGAGAGTTAAAAGTAGTAATAAGAGAATGCTCGAGAATGTTCGATATCAAGAGACTTATAAACTGGGGAATTTTCTGGATAGAATGCTAGTACCATCTAATGATATGCTTTCTATTAAGAAATTTTATCTCAAATATGGTGCGTATTATGAGTCAGAGGATAGTCTCTTAAATAGTAATAGAATTTATGGATGGATCTCTACTCTAATAATGCGCAAAGTGGAAGAACTGAGTCTCTGCTTAACGAAAAACTTTCTGTTACCGCCATGCTTATTTACTAGTGAAACCTTGACTATGTTGGAGATAGAGATGGCTGGGGATCTTTCAACTAAAATAAAAAAGACAGGGACTCTTGGTTTTCCTCAAGCAATTTCTTTTCCGAGGCTCAAGATTCTTCACCTTAAGCATATGGTATTTGTGGATGAGGGTTCGAGTGCACAATTATTTTCAAGTTGCCCTGTCCTCAAAGAATTGATGTTAACCCATTGTTACATGATGAAAATGAAGGTTTTGCATATTTCAGTTGCTCCATTGAAGCGATTATTCGTTACTTACTCCAAGAAATATATAGTTTTAAGATCAAGATATATTCACCAAATCTACAGTCTCTAACGTATGTCGGCATACCAGAAGATTATGTTCTTATGGATCATGGCTTTGCATCCCTAGTCGATGCAGACATTAACATTGCCTTTGAAATTCTAAATGGAAAAATAGGAAAAAACGCAAGGAAATGTGGTCTAAAAAACCTTCTAGGAGGGATTTCAAATGCAAAGCTTCTGAAAATTTCTGGCAGCACCCTCGAGGTATATATATTCTCTTTTTACTTTTCCTTGCTTGGCAGAGATTTATTCTTAGTTTTATGTACTGACATATGTTGTTTTATTCCCGCCTGCTAGTCTCTCTTTTATGAAGGTTTAATTGCTTCACAGTTGCCCACCTTCCATAATTTGAGACGATTGGAAGTAAGTTCCAAGATGTCGTGTGCAACTGTTACAGCTTTGGTTTATCTTCTTTCGACCTTGCCTAATCTGGAATCGATTGTCATTGCTCAGGCAAGTCCTCTGCCTCTCTCAAGTATTTATCTTTTGTTGGGCTATTTTTATTTATCTTACAAATTTGGTACTTATGGTGAACATGAAGCCAACAATTTTCCTGATATAACCCAATTTGTTGGAGCTTATCGAACTCTTAACTTAGAGAGAAAAACTAGCCTAGCTCAACATCTGTGGGTTCATCATTTTATTAAGCCTGGATTTTGTGACCCGTTAAACATATCGTGTTTTATATCATTCACTTATTAAATGATGACGGGAATAGTGGAAAGAACAAATGGAGGTTTCTTGATTTTGATAAATGTTTAAATTTGTAATTACTGTTTTTGGCAAGTTTTTAACCCTTTAGGTTATGTTATAGGGCTTTTCTCAATTCAATCAAGTCAGTGACTTCGGGAGACAAAAGGTGACAGAGTGTTTGTTGCTACATTTGAAAGCAGTCGAAGTGCGGGAATTTAATGGGACGAAAGAGGAGCTGAATGTAATAAATTTCTTCTTGAAGGAGTCACTTGTTCTGCAGACAATGGATATAGTATTTTCTTCAACTTTCCCACAAAGCTGGAAGGATTTTTCAACTTTGCCACAAGAATGGATGAATTCTCCAGCTATCCCGCAAGAATGGAAGGATTATTCAGCTTGGCCGCAAATCATGAAGGGCGAATTTAGGCAATGGTTGCTGAAAATCATGAAGGACCACCTCGTGCAACAGATACTGATGTTTCCCAAAGGCTCTACAGACTGTGCGATCAATTTCTCATCGTAAAACATTCAGGAAATTTTCTGTTTTTTTTTCCGGGGTGGTCAATGATTTAGGATTGTTAATGTCATCTGCAATTTTGAAGATCTTTTGTTTATTGATTGCTCTAGAGTCTAGACACATTTTTGGTGCATACTTTTTACTTCCCAACTCACGAGTTACAAGTGCTTTCAGTACAAATTTTTGAGTAGGAGATTATTTAATGTTAACAGAACTTGAGTTGAACTGCACTTTGAGCCCCTTCATAAACTAAATTAACCTGACCAAACATTTAGTACACCGTATGAGCAGCTGCGAATTTCCTTCTGCCTAATTTGGAATCGGTTGTCATTGCTCTGGCAAGTCCCTCGCCTCTCCCAAGTCCTTGGTACGTCTAGGTGTACAGCAAACACCATACCTACAGTTTGCCTGATATGACCCGGACTTGTGACAAGACATTTCTTGCACATACTCTGAAATCTGAATATGACATTAACATACTCTGAAATCTGAATGTGACATTAACTAAAATATGATGGAAAATAGGGGGAAAGGTATCTTGGTTTGTCTCACTGTTAAATTTTCTAATTTTTGGCTGTTGTTTTTGAAATTTCCCCCTTTTTTTTATCAATGGTTACAGGGCTTTTCTCGATTCAATAACTTTTTTGGTATAGATGGACAAATGCAAAGGGTACCTGAGTGTTTGTTGCTACAGCTTAAAGTAATTGAAGTTCGGGAGTTAGGTGGGAAACAAGAAGATCTGATTCTTCATAATGTAACTTACTTTGGCTTTGATCCACACTTTATAACAGCATTGGCCTCAGGGGGATTCTCCATGTTTTTTTGTCTATCTGTCGTTTGTGTTGCTTGCTTTTGTGGGTTTCCGTTTTTCGGCTTGCTTTTTTGTTGTTCGAGTTTTTGTGCTAATTGTTTTCTTTGGCTACTAGACCATAATCCAGATAAATTCTTCATCCCAGGTTGAGTTTGTTTGTGAAAACAATTTTGGAGTTCCTGGATCAGAAGTTAAAAAGATCATACAACTTAGAATATTTCTAACTCTTGCTGGATAAATTCGTGCTGGAGCACTGGAGTTTATGCAAACAGTCAATGGTTATTAGTAAAAAAGAAGAACAAAAATTATGATACTCTAAAATTGAGTGATTCTACACTCACCGTGTAATCCATTCCACTGGCCTATTCATTCTAAGTTATTCAAAGGCTTTTCTCCAAGTACTTTGATTTGTAATTGGGGGCTGTTGTTGGTAACAATTAGCTTTGTTTTCTCTTTTTTGTACTCTTAAAATTTCATCACTTTGATGAGTTGTAAATTTTTAATGAAATTTGCCATTTTTCTTTCAGAAAAAAAAAAAAAAATCCCGAGAGGGGAATCAACGGAGGATCACAACCCTCTTAACATTTGGATCATCAATAAGCAAAAGTTGGCCTCTTTCTTTATCTCACACGGTATGTATTTCGGGACTGAGTTATCTTTATTGTATATAATTACCTCCACCGCTCGACCCACTAAAAAAGTAATGCAAATATTATTAGAGCCACATGTCAAATCTATAAGTATAGAATTCCGTTTCAAGAAAAGTGATACTTCACTTTTTCAATTTATGGATTTTAGTTCTCTCTCGGTAAACAAACCTATTAGCATTATGCTCAACAATTTCACGTCCTTAATCAATGATCTGAAATGCAATGCAGACATATATTTTTTCCGACTTTATTGGTAAAGTGTGTGTATGCATCGTTAGAACTATGCAAGATTATTTCTAGGCTTCAGATAATGACCTAAACCGACTTGTCGGCCAAATTCAAATCCAAGTACTGTCCGACCATTTCCAAAATCCAAAAGTCGATATTTTCATGATTGTTTATTGATTAAGAAATTAGTTGGGCATTTTCATGAAACTAGTCCCGTAAAGATTTATAACATCCATATGGAATTTCCACAATAGTTACGGCACCTTGCTCATGAATTATCTCAAAACATAGTTTAAATTAAAGAATTGGTGTGTTGTGTGTTATATCATCCGCAACTTGGGTGTTGAAACATGCAATAATAATATGATTAACCAAGGAAACATGAACATTGTTTTGGACACTTTTTGTGCGTGTATTGATCACCTTGTTCGTATATAAATTACACACACAGAGGAGTTAGAAAAATCTCGACTTCAAGTGCCATATAAACTTCCGTCTAAATGATTTTAACTTTCTACTTAAAAGAAAAAATGAGATGGTAGAGGATAACTAAAAACAAGAGGAAGAAAATATAAATGTAATAAAGACAATAAAGATTGTCAAATCTCGTGGAAAACGTAAAAAAATACTTTGACTTGCTAAGGTAGTACGTGGTAAATGTATTATTATCAGGATTGATTATAAAAATCAAAGAGCAGTCATTCTGATTATTTTGGTTCACTTGATTCTGCGATTATCATCTTCGAACTGGAAGAAAAATTAAGACTTTAGTTGCATGGGAAAGTTTCATAGGAGAATTGTTTAGAATTTCTTAAAACAATTTCCAGCTTTCTTTTTTTTATGTGATTTGCAACTTATTAGAAAAAATTATGTTACACTATGTTACTTCCCCTTAATGTAATTTACTTTCTAACTTTTGATTATATAATCAGTTTACATGGATGATTTCCGGTCTCTTTTGTCTTTCAAATCAACATTAGAATTTTCAACTAGATAATATTCGGCTGCTTTTGCCCAGTCAACAGTGTTTTAATACATCTTTATCATCAAAAAAGCAAACGCAAATTCTTCATTGGCCGGACTCGTAGCAAGATATTGCTTGTACACACTCTGAAATCTGAATACGATATCAACTAAATATGATGGAACATAGGGGGAAAGGTGTCTTGGTATATCTCACTGTTAAATTTTCTAATTTTTGGCTGTTGTTTTTGAAATTTCCCTCTTTTTTAATCAATGGTCACAGAGTTTTTCTCGAATCAACAACTTTTTTTGTATAGATGGACAAATGCAAAGGGTACCTGAGTGTTTGTTACAGCTAAGTAATTGAAGTTCGGGAGTTAGGTGGGAAACAAGAAGATCTTCATAACGTAATTTACTTTTTAAAGAACTCACACGTTCGAGTAGTAAAACACTCTAGGAAGTTCTTAGTTTTATTTCCCAAGTACTGATTTCATCTTGTTTTTTCCAAATGCGCTTAGGCTTGACGGTGTTGTCTATAGCTTTTATTGACACCTTTTAATTGATACTCTTTAGTTTCAAACTCATTCATATCTCTATAACTTGTGGTAATAGAGAACTTGTGAAGCAATGGTGACAGCAGTCTGTTATGTATGTGGAAAAAGTTGTTTGAGTAACTTCAGTAATGTTATAGTAGTGACTAGTGAGTTGAGGTCAGTTTGTGTAAACTTTACAGAATTGGTTCCCCCTAACTCTCCCCTCTTTGACTTTGATCCATGATTTATAACAGCACTGGCGTCAGGGGGACTCTTTATTGTGTATTTACTTTTTCTTGCTTGTTTTTGTGGGTTCCGTTTGCTTTTGTTGTTGGAGTTTTTGTGCTAATTGTGTTCATTGGCTACTAAACCAAAATCCAGATAAGTTGTTCATCACAGGTTGAATTTTGTTTGTAAAATAATTTTGGAGTTCGTGGATCGGAAATTAAAAAATATCATACATAATATTTCTAACTCAAGCAGCTATACTCACAATAACCCAATATTATAGTCAAATGTTAAATCTTTAAGTATAGGTTTTCAGACACAGCCATCAAATCAGTTATTTTTAACTGTGATTTTCATGGTTGCTAATAGGTGTACAGGGGGTAACGGAATCCATATAAGATAAACTATTTTCTAATTTGTTTTATGTGGTACAATGCAGACATTTTTTCCTTTTGATTTTATTGATACGTGTGCATCACATTAGAACTATGTAAGATTATCTCTGGGCTCAGCAAAAGATGGAAAATTAGTTATTGTATCTTGTTCATGAATTACTTCAAAGATATAGTTAAAGAATAGATATTGTGTTTTAATGTTATCATCCGCAATTTGGGTGTTGAAACGAAACACACAATAATAATATGATAAACCGGGGAAATGTGAACATTATTTGGACACCTTTTATGTGTGTGTATAGTATACACGCTGAGGAATCGAAAGAACTCAACTACAAATCTACAAATGCGTTATAGATTTGTAGTTCTGTCTAAATGATTTTAACTTTCTACTTGTAAAAATGAGACGTTGGAGGAGAACTGAAAACAAGAGTGGGAGAATAAAAATGTAGTATAGGAATTAAAGACAGTCAAATCTCATCGAAAGAAGGTAAAAGATACTCTGAGTTGCTAAGGTATGACGTAATGTCTATTAAGATTGATCAGAGAAAAGTAGCAACAATCTACATTAATTCAATTAGTTGATATAAACACTCTCAGGAATTCCAACTACCTTCAAAATAACTATTGTTTTACTGTTTTCTGTTACTGTAGAAATATAACAGAATTCTTACAGTACCCGTATGTGGCTGTAGTGTTGATAGCCCAATGATAAAAAAGAAGAATATTAAAAAAAGGCCTTAAAAAATAGTAAGTGGTGATTCTTGGTGTGTTATTTAAAAAATGATATAAGCAAGGGGTATTGGATATTACAAAAATCGGCAAGTGGCTACTCATATTTTGTGCCATACGTCTGGTGTAATTTTTTTTTATTTTTTACGACCTGAGTTTTATCCAAATATTAGAAAAACTTATAAGGTATCCAGGCTGCCATCTAAACTTATATGGCACGTTGTCTATCACACAGTCACATGTTGTCGATCACTGCTTTTTATTTTTATTTTTGAAGAAAACATCTTGATTTCATTAATATTATAAAATTAAATACATGATTACCAAATACATCAAAGATGAGAATAATAAAAAAATTACATATATCTTGTTTCACAGAGGAAACTGATATTTGAAAAATGGCTTCAGAAATAAAATTCTGCCATTGAGATTTGTTTTCTTCAATAAGAGTAATGTCCAAGAGGGGAGTAATCTGCTCGTTTCATCATTATCACAATTTTCTGTAGCCATTGATCGTCAGAGAATTGTAAAATTATGACCACTTCTGAAAAGTCGCCAGCGATGATACATTTGATAAGATTGTAACAACCATAGGAAGTGCCCTTAAGGCTATAGGAAACATCTAATTGACACATAGAAGTCATTAGAAGGGATGAAATAAATTGAAGATAGAATTAAAAAAAAATTACAAACCCTAAAATCAATAAAAAGCGATTTTTTTTATTTAATACTAGTAGATAGTAATATTTATACCAAATCTGTCAAAAGATCCGAAAATTTCAGATCAAAAACGACAGAGCACTGTTTTTTATGAAGTAAAGCGAATTAGATTAACTGGAATGGATGAGTGACTCTTTCCATAATTGGCCAAATTAGGCCACACTAATAAAAAAAAAATTATAAGCAGGCCTCTAAACAAAGACTAGATAGAGCCGCAATTAACAAGTCTAGGAGTAGTAATCCCCCTTATATGATTTTGAAAAACATGAATTAAAAAACTAGGTAAAATTTCTATCCAAATGCCTTCATTAATTTTCTTTAGAAGTTCCATCTTTAGCAAGTCTAACAGCAACATTGTTGGCTTCTCTGTATCTTTGGCTGAACCTTAGATGATTGAACCTTAACAATTCATTTATTAAGAATCCCTTATTTCCACAGGATGATAAAGAAATTAAAATGTATATTAAAACGATTTATAAAGAATCCCCTTCTTTCCACAGGACGGTAAAGAGATTAAAATATGTATTAAAATGGTCTGAGTAATGTCATTATTTTCTATTTAACGGCTTCGCATAGAAAAAGATATTGGTGATCTTTGCAGACACGCTACATGAGTGTGGCTGTGCTACATATATTTTTCAAACCTTGATAGGATGCTTAAATCTAATAATGAAGTTAGCATGAGATGTGGTGTTTGGGTATATGTACACACTTATCTAATATGAATATCGTGGGTTGTAAGTGGGTTCATGATCAAGAGGAATTCAGATGGCTCTTTTCCGAGGTACAAAGTCATACTTGTTGGAAAAGTCTTTTGTCGGGTAGAAGGTATAGATTATCAGGACACTTTTAGCCATGTGGTCAAGCCAAGCACAATCAAGCTTATAATTTCTATTTTTCTCCTCAAGGAGTGGTTTTCTTTCAGACAACTTAATGCGAAGAATGTTTTCTTCATGGTTTTCTCCTTAAGAAGATTATATGCACCAACCACCAGGCTTTGTAAATAAGGAACTTCTCAAATCATGTTTGTACTCTCAAGAAATTTCTATATGATCTCAAACAGGATCTTATAGCTTGGTTTGAAAGGTTGAGTCAAGTTTTGGATTCTCAGAGATTTCTTTCTTCAAAAACAGATACTTCATTATTCTACAAGGTATCCTCTTCTTTCTCTTTGTATATTCTCATCTAAGTGGGTGGTATCTTGGTCATTGGGAGTTCACATTCTGCAATTCAGTCTAGCTTGGGTACTGAATTTGCAATCAAAGATTGATCTGATTCATTTTTTATTGGGAATTTAGGTCACTTATTGTAGCACTGGCATTCATCTGAATCAATAACAATATGTGCATAATCTGTTGGAGAAAACACACATATTGTCAGCCAAGTCATTCTCTATACCTATTGTTGTTACCAATTCTCATTCTGCTCCAGCTACTTTTGAGCATCCTCAATTATACGGAGGCCTAGTTGGTGCATTGTAATATTTAACTGTCACTAGACCATACATCTCTTTTGATATTTAGTAAAGCTGTCAGATAATGCACAATCCATCCATTGAAAATTGGGGATCTGTCGAGAGAATCCTGATATATATATATATATATGGTACCATCATTCATGGTCTTCAATTCATACTATAAACATTTATAGCCTGCTTCGATACCAGAAGTGTTTCTGCTTCTAAGTCAGAAGCAAAAAAAAAAAAAAAAAAAAAAGTTCGCAAAAAGTCGACTTTTTTTCTTCTAGAGGTCGTTCTGGAAAAAATAAATTGAAACTAACTTCTGACTTATTGTTTCCGGAAGTCGAAAATTTAAATTTTGAAGAGTTATCCAAACAAACTATTAGTATACTATACGAACAAATATGAATTTCCTTATGCCCTCGGGCAGCATAGTCAATTTCTCTTTAACTATGCGAGTGCCGACATCATTGCCTCCAAAATACACATTTGATGAAGGAAAATATCAAGTCAAGTGGCTCCTGTGAAACAACATGATGCTGAAATCAATACTGGTTGTGTTCTATTTGGTTGTATTTTTTCAAAGATACAACTCTCACCAACAAAATCTTCGATTGTGGAAAAGGCTAAACCGTCATCCTTAATCATTAAGAAGAGATCTCTTTCCTGTACAGGCCACAGTGACACTTTTATCAGACTTGCTCGTGATAGAAGGGCTCAGGAATCCATCTTGATAGTTTTATCACACCTTTACTACTTGCTTGTGGATCCTTAGATACTACCAGTATTAGAAGACTACTCATTGGGTAACGATGGAGAACGAATGCTTCCTATGTTATTGAAGAATTACAAATGGTTTGGTTATCTTTGTATATTTGGTTTTAGGATCTTGTCAAGGACTCATCGCGTTGTGCTCTTTTCCTTCGTCAAGGTTTTATCCTTTTGGCTTTGGGTTTTCCATGACAAGGTTTATAACGAGGCAACATATGCGTGTCCAACACCTTTCGGTGGTTTTCACATTTACCTTCTATTTTTCGTCTTTTATTTTTCATGTATTTCCTTTAATTTGTTAGCCGCAATAGATGGATATAATACGAATGTAACCACGGCTGCTAACGCCATAAGTTAGTCTTTTAATGTAATACCTTATTCACAAAAAAAGAAAAAAATCAAGTCAAGTCCCGTTCAGAAACAATTATTTTTTTTGGTAACTTCATATTTTACCTTACGGCGTTTCCATATCTAATTTCTCCGGACCTGGAGCATGAGCCTGGATGCCCTTACTATCGGACTTAAACATATTCGCCCGAACAGGCCACATAGCATTCACCCTGTGAATTATATCCTAAAGTGAGGATTTTTGTTATAGGGAAAGCTAAATCATTTAAGGGGAAAGCTGATTTCTGGTCAAAGGAAATTGACCAAAGATAAGTGGGGCAGAAATAAAAAAAAACCATCCCTGTGTTCATTGTTCCTCGTCCTCTTGCGAATATAATTTATTTTCTCATGGAAACGTGTATATATATCTCCTCCGTGAGTGAATTGATTGGTCTTCTCTCACAATCCCATCTTTCTTGGGTATATTGACACAAAGGCCAATTTATAAGTACCCATTTGGATCAAGTTACCATTAAACCATCAGAATGTTTATGATTATATCCCTAGAGAGCACATTTTATTCCGTATAAAATTGATTAATAGCACAAGAAGCAATTTGTATTAACTGATCTAATCACATTGTTATATCTAGATTATTATTATGATCGTGTCAGCGTTGAAATATGGCCACACATACATAAATAATGGACAAAAATTGATGATTGACGTCATGATCCTTCGCTCTTTGGTAACCAGTTCCGTTAACTTCACAGTATTTAGGCCTCATGTTTCAACTGTATTACGGCCATTTTTCAACTTTAGTTCCATGAATTTCACAGTGAGATTTCTTTACACTTTAGTGTCTACTTAATCTTATTTGAGGTTTTAGCTAGGTAAATTAGAGATGTATATAATCTAACAGTAATGTGTGATCAATACCAGGAAAATGATTCTTTTTATATATAAAGCTAAAATGTTTATCATGGAAGATAAATCGTTTCAATCGGGAGTGACCTAAAGTTAATCAAAGGAGAATTAAGAATTTTTTCGAAGCAACAAGATGGAAGATAATTGAGGTCTTTTTTAAGATTTTTTGTTTCCGCCCTAGTTATCCATAATCAACTTCATTTGACCGGAAGTCAGTTTTCCCCATAAGCATTTCAGCCTTCCCTTTAACAAAAATCAAAGTGAGAGGGAGTGAAGTCTCAGAAATATTTTGCTTCTTTCTTTGGTTTTGGGCTGTGGAAGTTGGAGACGGTTTGACTCTTCTTTCATTCGTCGGGCTAGTGATTTCATGGAGGAATAATCAGTCCCAATTCTATCCGACTGGGTATAAAGACTTCATCATTTCTTAGGTAATCTGCAAATTTTATTAAAAAAAGAAAAAAGAAGAAAAAAAATTATATCTTTGACAATCTTGATTTTATTTTGCATCTGATTGAAAGAAAATCTATGGCTTTCATATTTGTGGTTTACTCTTTGTTGTTTGAGTTTCTGAGTTAATTATGTTCTTAGCTACTATAGCCATGGTGCAGATAAATCCTAAAACTCTAATAATTTGAAACCCCCACAAAAGAAAACCTCAAAAAAAAAATTAAATTTTTTTTTTGGGTAATATATTCTGGGGTTTGAGGAATAGGATTGAAAAATGTGGCACCTATCTTATTTCTAACCCTTGCCATTAATTTTTGATTAGGGATTACAAAACAAGAACATGGGTGTGGGAGAGGATAGGATCAGTGAATTATATGACCCACTCATTCACCATATTTTCTCATTTCTTCCAATCAAATGTGTTGTTGCTACCTGCATTTTGTCTAAAAGATGGAAGGATTTGTGGATATCTTCTCCCGTTCTCAATATTCAAGAATGGTGGAGGCGGTCTCGATCTCGGTTTATAAGACATATGTCCACTCGCCAGGAGGATATTGTTTGGTCTAGAGAGACAATTGGGTTGGTTTACTTTCTCGATAGAGTGCTACTACCATCTCATCCTCTTTTTCGTAATGATTTGCCTACTATAAAGAAATTTTGTCTTGATTATGATAGTCTCCTTGATAATCTTAATATTAGTGCATGGATTTCTACTATAATAATGCGTAATATTGAAGAACTCAGTCTATGTATACCGATAGAGTTTAGGCTACCCATATGCTTGTTCACTTGTGAAACTCTCACTATGTTAAAGATAGAAATGGCTGGGAATCTTGCAGCAAAAATAAAGAAGATTGGGACTCTTGGTTCTGCTCAAACAATTTCATGTGATATTTGTGGATGAGAGCATGTGATATTTGTGGATGAACCTTAAGCATGTGATATTTGTGGATGAGAGCGTGAATGCACAATTATTTTCAAATTCCCCTGTCCTTGAGGAATTGATGTTGACCAACTGTTACATGATGAAAAAGAAGGTTTTACGTATTTCATCTGCTTCATTGAAACGGTTATTCATTACTAACTCCAACATGCATGGTTGTAAGCTCGAGATTTATTCACCAAATCTACAGTATCTAACATACCATGGCTTACCAGAGGATTATGTTCTTATGGATCCAGATCATGTCTTTTCATCCCTAGTCGATGCAGACATTAACATAGCTTTTGAAATGCTAAATGAAAGAACAAAAGGAATAAAGGCAAGGCAATATGGCCTAAAAAATCTTCTAGGAGGGATTTCAAATGTAAAGGTTCTCCACATTTCAGGCTCCACCCGGTATAGATGTTTTTAAAATACTTATTTATGCTGAACTGAGATTTGTCTTCTATATGCATTACTGATATGTAATTTATGTCTGGTTGCTAGAGTCTCAGCTATGAACGTATCTTTACTCAGAAAAAGCCTATTTTCTCTGATTTGAGATGATTGGAAATGAGTTCGAAGCTTTCATGTATGATGTACATAAGTTTATTTCGTCTCCTCTTGACTTTGCCTAATTTGGAATTGGTTGTCATTGCTCAGGCAAGTCCCTCACCTCTCCCAAGTCCTTGGTTTGAATACTCATCTTTTGTTGAACTGTTATTAGTTATCTAAAGACTTTGGTACGTCTAGGTGTACAGCAAACACCATACCTACAGTTTGCCCGATATGACCCAATTTTTTGGACTTGTGACAAGATATTGCTTGTGCATACTCTGAAATCTGAATATGACATCAACTAAAATATGATGGAAAAAAGGGGGAAAGATATCTTGGTTTGTCTCACTGTTAAATTTTCTAATTTTTGGCTGTTGTTTTTGAAATTTCCCCGTTTTTTTATCAATGGATACAGGGTTTTTCTCGATTCAATAACTTTTTTGGTATAGATGGACAAATGCGAAGGGTACCTGAGTGTTTGTTGCTACAGCTGAAAGTAATTGAAGTTCAGGAGTTTGGTGGGAAACAAGAAGATCTTCATAATGTAACTTACTTTTTAAAGAACTCACCCGTTCTGCAGACAATGACAATTTCACTCCCTTCATACTTACCACAAAACTTGCGGGACAGAGTTATGAAGAAGATACGGATGCTTCCAAAAGGCTCTACATGTTGTGTGATCAATTTCAAGTAGTAAAACGCTCTAGGAAGTTCTTAGTTTTCTTTCCCAGGTATTCTTGTTTTTTCCAAGAGTGCTTAGGCCTGACGGTGCTGTCTGCAGCTTTGTGGTGATATTTTGTTTATTGACACCTTTTAATTGATACTCTTTAGTTTCAAATGTTTGAAATTCTTGGTTCTACAACTTGTGGTACTAAATTACATTATTATGTAAATCTAATATCATGGAGAACTTCTGAAGCAATTGAGGCAGCAGTCTGTTATGTCTGTGGAAAAAGTTGTTTGAGTAACTTCAGCGATGTTATGTCTGTAGTAGTGACTAGTGAGTTGAGATCATTTTGTGTAAACTTTACAGAAGTGCCCAGGCTCTGCTCAATGTAATCTTACTGGGTATTTCTCTAAGTCTCTCCTCTTTGACTCTGATCCATGATTTGTAACAGCATTGGCGTCAGGTGGACTCTTCATTGAGTATTTATTTTTTTCCCATCTGTAGTTTATTTTGCTTGCTTTTGTGGGTTTCCTTTTTTCAGTTTGCTTTTTGTTGATCTAGTTTTGTGATAATTGTGTTCTTTGGCTACTAAATAATAATCCAGATAGATTCTTCATCACAAGTTGAGTTTGTTTGTAAAATAATTATTAGAGTTCCTGGATCAGAAGTTAAAAAATATCATACAAGTATTTCTAATAACTCTTGCTGGATAAATTCTTGGTGGAGCACTGGAGTTTATGCAAACAGTCAATGGTAAAAAAGGAACGATTTTTTGGGCACCCCTCATTTTTGTGAGGGGACCATGATTACTTAGGCCACCTTCTCTACACTTATAAGGAGTGTCCTAAAGTTAGGAAATGTCAAACTTATCCTTTACCCTTATTTAAATTATGACTAACCTAATAACATATCCCTCCTAAACCTAATAACCTAATTAAAACTTTAATTTATAAACACAAAAACATAATCTTTCTACTAACCTATTTTCATTTTAAACTCTTCTCTTATCCTCTGGTTTTCTATTCCATTTTCATAATCGTTTTAAATCCAGATTTTTGAAATTGTATACTAGAGGTACTTCCCGACAAACCTATGTCTTCTTTATACATTTGTGATTGATAAAAATTGAAGTTGCAGTGAGTAGTAATCATAAAAATTGAAGTTGCAGAGAGAAGTTCGGCGAAGAATTTTGTGAAAAAACTTTGTCGGACTAGCTGAATCTGATGAACATGAAGAACAGTTCGGCTATTTCGCAAAAAAAAAAAAAAAAAAAAAAAAAAAAAAATCCTAGACGAACTTTTTTTCCCTAGCTGAACTTTTTAATTTCCTAGCCAAACTTTGAGTTCGGTTACGTCGCAATTTTTTTGTCCTAACCGAACTTTTCTCTGAAAACCTACATATTGAGTTCGGTTACGTCGCAATTTTTTTATCCTAACGGAACTTTTCTCTGAGTTCATTTATCCTGAAAGAAAAAACTCCAATAAAGCTGAGTTCAGCTACCTGTGTTTTTAGAAACATTAGCCGAACTACACTTGCAGATGAGCTTGGCTACCTATTTTTCAGATGTCGTTGCCGAATTTTATTGCCATGACCGAAATCAGTTTACAAAATTTTCATTTTTTAAAAAGTTTTGGCCAATTCAAACAATATTAACTAAATTTGAAGTATACATATGTACCCAAAACCCTCATTTTGAAATGAACCATCTAAAAAAAAAAAAAAAACCTCTTCTTCTTCTCTCTCAATAATTATTCTCTTACAAAAACGACTTGAAATTTAATCTCATAATCACTAATTAACTTAATTTAATCATTTAACTAACTAATTTTATACTAACTTAATTAGAAAGGATAATTTTGGTATTAACATAAATACCTAGAAAAGGGGTGACTTAGGTTTACTTCATAATGACCTCCTAAAATTGAAATGATGGTGCCCAAAAAACGGTTCTAAAAAAGAAGAACAAAAATACATCTGGGCCTTCCAGAAAAATATTTATGATAGTAAAAAATTACCTTCACTGTTCTACCCACTAAAAAAAGTAACTCAAATATTGGAGCCACATGTTAAATCTACAAATATAGATTTCTGTTTCAGGAAAAGTGATATTTCATTTTTCCAATTTATGGATTTTAGTCCTCTCTCCACGAAACTTACCTATTAGCAATGTTCAACAATTTCACGTCCTTAATCAATGATCTGAAATGCAACGCACGCATTTTTTTTCTTTCGAAATACGTGTGCATCATATTAAGACTATGCAAGACTATTTGCAGGCTTCAAATATTGGCCAGCAAAATATGGAAAATTCCATCTGAAAAAACAATCTTCCAGAGGGCCTAAACTGACTTGTCGGCCAAATTCAAATCCAAGTACTGTCCGTCCATTTCTAAAATCCAGAAGTCGATAATTTCATGATTGTCTAGTAATCAGTAAATTAGTTAGACATTTTCACGAAACTAGGCCCGTTAAGATTTATAACACATCCATAGGGAATTTCCACGATAGTTACAACATCTTATTCATTAATTACCTCAAAAATATAGTTTAAATCAAAGAGCAACTATTCTGGCAACTATTATGTGATTTATCATCCGCAACTTGGTGTTGAAACATGCAATAATAATATGATTAACCAAGGAAACATGAACATTATTTTGGACATTTTTTTTGCGTGTATTGATCACATTGCTCGTATATATATTACACATAGAGGAGTCAGAAATATCTCAACTTCAAATGCCCTGTAAACTTATAGTTCCGTCAAAATGATTTTAGCTTTCTACTTAAAATAAAAAATGAGATGGTGGAGGATAACTGAAAACAAAGAGGAAAAAATAAAAATTTAATAGAGGCAATAAAGATTGTCAAATCTCGTGGAAAGTCTTGAAGGAGTACTTTGACTTGCTAAGGTAGTACGTGGTGAATGCATTATCAAACAACAGTCATTCCAATTATTTTAGTTTATTTGACTCCGTGATAATAAACTTCCAACTGGAAGAAAATTTTAGCCTTTAGTTCCATGGGAAAGTTTTATTCGACTCCGTGATTATCATCTTCCAAACATAAGAAAATTTAAGCCTTTAAGTGCACAAGAAAGTTTCATAGGAATTCTTAAAACAATTTCCATATTTCTTTTTTATGTTTTTTGTGCTTTGAGTTGCAATTTATTAGAAAAAAATTGTGTTAGTTACTTCTAACTTTTGTCTTTCATATCAACATTAAAATTTTCAACTAGATAATATAAACACTTGAGCCACCTATGAGATTCAGCCCATTTCGCCCAGCATGAGTGTTTTAATACATCTCTATTACCAAAAATAACAAAGAAAAAATCTTTGTTCGTACTCATTCCAAAAATTGGACCCCTGTTTGTTTGTTTTTTGATAAGCGGGGCCCATCAGAGGGTTTCCCTCCTCCCTCTCTGCATAACCATTTTTTCCAAAAAAAATTTTATCCAAAAGCTCTCTTCTTATATATTTCTTCATCTCCTAATCCAAATCTACTCGGATTTGAGATATCAGATTTTACGAGTAGATTTGGGTTTTGTAATTAATTTTTGATGTTTTCAATAAAATAATCGTATTATTTGTGATTTTAGGTTTTATGATTTGTTTTTTATTTTACTGTTGATATCTCATGGCTATTTCATGTCATGTGTATTTATATGCGCCATTAGTGTGATTTCCTATAGCTTTCGGACGTTTCAATTGGAATCCGATGATATATTCAAGTATATCTTCGAAGACAATCAATTTCGGTGTGACAATGATCAAGATTCAATCAAGCAAGATCAATGGCTACTGAATTAGTTATGATAATGATGTTTAGTGCAAATTATCCTTTTTATGAAGAATTTTTCTCTTAACGAAGAAGAAGAAGTTTCCAAATGGGGATGCAGAATCAAAACGCCATCCTCCAATTACATCGATCACTTTTATGATCAACAATTATGTACTTTTGTTATATTACAATTTTTATGTTGTTGTAATATTTTGCGTTTTTACTTTTATGTTGTATCTATCAGATGTACTTGAATTAGTCTGTTCATGGCTTCCAATTAATATAATCTAAAGAGGTATTTCCTCTTCTTTCCTTCAAAAAAAAATGGGGAAAAAAGGACGTCTATTATATCTTGTTTATCTTGGTTTTCAGATAACAATTGTTTTAACTGTTTTTCTTATAACATTATTATAGTTAAAAACAACAACAATGGAATTCGTATAGTAGTGGTATGTGGTTGTTGATAGCCTATGGAATGCTTATCGATGTTGAAAAGAGATGTCTTTATGGAGTATTCATATATAGATGTTGGTAAGACATCGTTTGTGAGGATAAGATCATCTTGGTGGTATTTTAGATTATTAGTGTTGAGCAGAAGGCTTCCATGAATAATTTATGTCAGGGTGTGAAGAAAAGATCATCTCGTTGCGGGAGAAAAAGTGGTAAATATTATCTCGCTTTGCGTAAGGACACTACTAAATAGTTATAAAGCATTTGTGAGAGTTTTTTGTGTTCCATCACATAGTGGTGAATCAATAGATTGATTAGTCAAGCATATGTGTAATACTCAGTTGATGGTTCTATAATAAATCAAAGAGATCATAGCCATTTGGTGGATGCAGACAATACACACATTGTTTATTTTGTTGAACCACGTTAAATCTGTGAGTACTTTTACTTGTTGCTTTTGTTTATGACTTGCATCTATGTGTTTATCTTGTTCTCTTTTCTCATCCTAGATCGTACGAAGAGGTTCATGAAGAAATATAGGTTTTCTCGTCGTTGGCTAGTTTGCTTCCGCCAAATTATCACGTAGGTGGCGCTGAACTCCAATAACTGGTGTCATATCTTTGACTGGATAGAATAATTTGAACTGGGAAGTTTTTTTTCTTCTAATTGGCAGAAAAGTTTGAAAACAAAGGATTTGGTTTCATCTAGTATGTGAATGATTTAATGTCATTAGTATCCGAGGATACTATTAGAGCATTGCTCGGTTGAACCCTCCAAGCGTTGGTATGTCAAGGTTAGTAGTCATATTTTAGTTCCAAAACTCAAGGTCGCTTGGTTAGATTACTAGAGTCAACTTTGTTAGGTTATACTAGGAAGTCCAAAAATATTGAGACATACAAGTATATTACTCTGAAGAGCCTGGAGAATCTAAAGAAATATCGACATCAATAAACACATCATCCTTCTGTTCGAGGTAAGTAATACAAGACTTGACTTGTTTCCATTTCTATATACATTTCTGTTAGAGCACTGCTCGTTCGAACTCGCAAGCGTTGCTATCTCAAGCTTGTTTGTCAAGTTTAGTTGTCAAAACTATAAGTCTTGATTTCTAGTCTATTTGTAGCTAAGTCTCGGATTAGGATAGAATGTGTAGTTGAGCTTTAGACTTCACGGCGTTCATCGATTGAAGACGAAGAACAACCAAGGGGAGCTTGTGGAACTTCATCAACAAAAGGTATGTGGAGACTTGAACTCATCTATCACTCAAAAGTATATTTCTACTATATATCCTATTTGAGACAAAAGTGGTATAGCTATATAGACTCCGATTATACACATTTGATATTTCAAGCTGAGTTTAACTCGCTTACATATTTCTCGAAATATGTGTTGGTAAGCTTTCGCTTTAACCAAGTTCATCTTGTATTCTTGACGAAAGTCAAAAGATGATCATGTGAAAATCACCTGGTAACATCTTTTACGATTTGTGTGAGACAGTCATTTGGTGTAGACTCAGAATGTTTCGTATTGATCATGTGATCACTTGGAAATTGCTTTGAAGCTAATAGTTTGTGTGAGACAGCTATTGTCGTCTTCTAAGAATGTTTAAATGATTGAAATGGGAGTTTAGAACATTTAACCATTGATTGGATATAGCACAGTATGCGTACTTGTATGCTAACTGTTGCAAGTTATTCCAAGTCGGGGAACCATAGTATGCATACCCGTATGCGAACTGGTTTGATAGTTGAAGTCCGGAAACTTAGTATGCATACCCGTATGCGTACCGGCATAAGTTCAAGTCCGGGAATTCAACTGAGTTTGGTGGTGTACGACAGTATGCGTACCCGTTCGCACACTGGCGAACCCAGACTAAGTCCGGCTACTTAGATATGCGTACCCGTTTGCTTACTTGAGTGGGTTAAGTTCTAATATCGGTTTGATCATGAACAAATACATTTATATAATAGGGAAGGCAATCTTTTGCAAACCGTGGCTATAATGTTGATGAATTGATTCGAGTGAATCAAAATCGATTTTGCTTCAATTGTGTCTTGTATACTTCTATGAGAATATAAAAAATTGAACAACTCTATAACTAGTTTCATTTGAGTCATTTGAACTAGTTGTGTTAAGATGAACAAGGTTGATATAAAAGTGTTCATATGGCTAACTTCCATTAACTATTGTTGAACCAACCAAGTGTACACGTTTAGGTACGGTTACCCATATCTAAATGAAGTCACTTTTTATTTGTGTATAACAAGTTAAGTTCGATCTTATGGTTGAAAGATATTAGCTTGAGTCTAATCAGGTTTTCAAATAACGGTGAATATTGAATGCTTTGTTACCAAGGTAACATTGATTGAAAACCCTGATTTGAAGACTATATAAGGGAGAACTCTAGCAACTGGGAAACCTAATCCCCACACTTCCTGTGTTATACTAGTTGCGACTAGAGTCGATTCTCCTTTAACCTAGGTTTTTCCTAAAACCATTATAGGTTAACGACTTAAAGACTTCATTGGGAATGTGAAGCCATACCTAACTATTTTCTCTGTAGTTGCGTGTTCTGATCTTACTTTATTCTATCATATTGAGTACTATCTTCTCTAAGATTTTCTCGAGATTTAATCTCCGATAGGTAAGATAAAAAGTAGTCATAAACATCTTCGTCTCATCGTTTGTGATTCCATAATATCTTGTTTCTCTACCATACGATTAAGATTATTGTGAGGTGATTGATATTACTAGGATTATATTTGGGAATATAAGTCCGGTGTATCAATTGGTTCCTGTTCACCTTGATTTATCAAATGACGGAACAAAACTCATAGGTATTTCTGTGGGAGACAGATTTATCTATTCAATAGACTTTCCTGTGTGAGACAGATTTGTTTATCAAGTGTTCGACTTTGGATCGTAGCAACTCTTAGTTGTGGGTGAGATCAGCTTAGGGAATCAAGTGCGTAGAGTCCTGCTGGGATTCAGAGGCGTAAAGAACGCGACTGTACCTTGATTAGTGTGAGATTGGTTATGGATCAACTACATTCCAGTCCGAAGTTAACTTGTAGTAGGCTAGTGTATGTAGCGGATTAATACAGTGTGGTGTTAAAATATGGACTAGGTCCCTGGGTTTTTCTGAATTTGCGGTTTCTTCGTTAACAAAATTTATGGCGTCTGTGTCATTTCTTTTCCGCATTATATTTGTTTATATAATTGAAATATCACAAGTTGTGCGTAGTTCAATCAATTAGATAATCCAACCTTTGGTTGTTGATTTAAATTGATTGACACTTGAACATTGGTCTTTGGTAACGTTCAAGTTGTTTCTCATAATAATCAGGCTCACGGATTCTATCTGTTTGATTTTCTGATTACATTGAGAAACAGAGATACAACTCTTGGATATGTTTCCATTGATTGAGTCTGACTATCTAGTTGATTCTCTTGGAATTATATTGAAGTTTGTCCATACAGATAGCCTAAACAAAATATTGGGTGTGGTTGTTAGACCTCCGCTTTTTCAATTGGTATCAGAGCAGGAAAACAGGTTTAAGACCTCATAATTCAGTGTTTGTAGCGACCTGACTTTATGGACAGAAGTGTTATCTCTATAAACGTACCGCCAGTCTTCGATGGCTCAAATTACTTATGGTTGAAAATTGATATGCGTTCCTTTCTACAAGCGTGTGATTTTAAATCATGGGTTTATGTTGTAAATGGCTACAATCCTCCAATGGTTACAGTAGACGGTGTCTCTATTGCAAAGGATATTGGTGATTATGATGATGTCGAGATTCTTGCCGCAAAGCAAAATTCTGACGGATTAAATGCTATCATCCATGCCATTACTCCAGATCTTTAGCACCATGTGACTATGTGAACTAAGTCTAAAGAAGACTGGGATATCTTAGAAACGGTATTCGAAGGAAACTCCTCTGAGAAAGAAGCTAGGCTTCAAGACCTAAATTCTGATTGGGAAAACCTTCGTATGGATGATGAAGATTCATTTGATGATTTTAATCACAAAGTGTCTGAAATTGCTAATGCATCTTTTGCATTAGGTAAGACTATTCCTGAAAAGGACATTGTGATGAAAATTCTCAGATCGTTGCCAGCCAAATACGATTCTAAGAAACATGCCATCGTTGAAGGAAATAACCTTAGTACTCTATCCATAAATACTCTGGTTGGGAAGTTAAAGATCTTTGATCATGAGCATACATCCAAATTTGGAAAGGATATTGCTTTCAAAGCACAAAAGAACACAAAATTGCTTGACAAAAGTAAATGTGTTGGCAACTCTGTGGATGATCCTAATGAGACTGATTCGTCAGATGAAGATCTTGATAACTCAGTCTCTCTGATCACAAGAAAGTTTAGAGAACTCCTTTTGAAGAGAAGTAAACGGATCTTCAGAGATAAGCCTAGATCATCAGTTAAACCTCATTACTGTGTTCCTCCTAAAAATAGGGATACAGTCGATACTGATGATGAGGATATGCCTCAATGATTCAAGTGTAAAGGTTTTGGTCATATTTCCAATGAGTGTCCAAATCGTAGAAAATACACTGGGAACAAAGGTCTTGCTGCAACTCTTTATGAAATGTTTGATTCCTATGATTTAAATGAAGATGAAAAATCAAGTGTTGCGCTCCTTTCCAAAAATATTGATTTTGATAATTATAGCAATACTCACATCAATCTTGATATTTTTTCTGGAGAAACTTCTTCAACTATCTTGGAGGATAAAATGGATTTTTCTCTGTCTACTAGAAATTCTATTTCTAATGTTTCAGGTACTACAATTTGTCTGGCAGCTTGCTCCGCTATGGTGTCTGAACCATCCTCCACTTTGACATGTTCTTACTGAATTATTAAGGGTCACGAACTCTCCAATTGTTTCAAGTACAAGCATAATGTAAGATATGTCAACACACTTCAACGGAGAGAAAATCGATTAACAAACAAGCTCAAACTTGTTCATAAGTCGTCTGAGGTATGTAAACTCAACTCTTCTCCAAAGAAGTTAATTTCTAAATAAAAAGTTAGACCACTACAGAAAAAAACATGGTGTAAACATTCTATGAAAAAGGACTTTAGGAACTCTTTCCAAAAAGGTCATGGTGGACAGATTATTGTTCACCCCAACATAGCTTAATTGTGCTTGATCCCAAAGAGACAAGAGTTTAGCACTTTCAGGTCTTAAGAAAAAGAAAATTTTCTTTTATATTGTTTTTTTTTCGGTTGATCTTTTCATATCCTAGATTGGTATTGAAGAGAGGTCTCCGTGTTTTAATTCATTAAAAGAGGGTTAAAATCGACAATTCTGCCTTCCTTAGGGTTGAGAGTTGTACGTACGTGAATTTTCCTACTTTGTATAAAGGTTTTGTAACCCTACATTCCTTTTACCTTACTTGAAAAACTCTTTTTATCACAAGTTTGCTTGTAGAGCTCGCTTTCTGAATTTCTCTCACAAACCCATATCTGTATGGAGACTCCAAGCATTATGAATTATGATAGAAAAGAGGTTAATATGATTGTTAAGCCATCAATCATGAAGGAAAAAGACAAAACTCTGTTACCCTCTTCCTTGAAAAGAAAAAGGAGTAATGTGAGGAAACCAAGGGCTATCCCTTCAAATCTTCAGAAGTTTTCTGGTGTTTTTGAAAAGTTAAAGGAAAAAAGAAAGAAGATGCAACAATTAAAGGCTATTGTTTTTAGGACTCTTGAAAATCAGAAGGCCCTGGTTCGGCATCAGTCAAGAAGGTTTGTTAAAATTGACTCATTTCTTAATGAACCTTATGTTACAATGGTTGTTGATGACTAGGAGTTCGGGGACGATAAAGAATTTTTAAAAGGTCTTAATGTCTAGGAAACTTCTTATGAGAATTTATTCTTGTGTTTTAAGAAGGATAACTAAGGTTTGGTATAGCAATTATTGTGAGTACACATAGCTATTGCCAACGATTTTCATCTTGCAATGTTTTTAGATTTATTTATTTAAATTCTAAAGTTTATTTGGAAGATGATTTTGCAGTATTAATCTTTATTGGTTTTATATATTGCAAAAATAATTTTTATAGGATATGTGTGTTTACGTCCGTGAACTATGATTGTCCCATATATGTCAAAAGTTAAGTCTATCATGTCGATATGCAAATATTGATGGAAAATAAAATGAACTTTTGATGACAAAGATTAAGTCTATGGTATCATTATGCAAATATTGATGAAAATAGAATGAATCTTTGTATATTCCGCAGTATTGATCTTTCCCTGATCCACTTCTATGTGAAAGTACTGTATGGCTCCGTAAGTTTTCTTATGTTGAGCATTTCCGATTAAATTAATCATGGGTTCTCTTGTGGTTAATTTAATTTAGTTTTCTGGATACACATTCATGTTTCATGTAATTTGTTAATGTCCAAAGAAATCCTTATTTTCTTGTAAAAGTAAGGTCGCTCTTGTTCTTTCGGGAATGACATTTTATGGGGGAGAGTTCTTAATTGAACTTGTGCTTAATTGCCAAATCTTTGTGGGGAGTGCGACCGTGGAATATTGTAGGAGTTATCTTGTTTCTTTATAAACTCCTTGATGACTACACTAAGTTTCGACTATGTGAAATCATCGAAACAAAGTTGATATGTTCTATTTTAGTCATGAAGTATCTTTATGAGAATTTCATTATGATCCCGCTAGTTTTCGTACCTTTGCCAATTTATATTGACAAAAAGGGGGAGAATTATTGTGTAGTTCATGCTACAAATACATATGGTTTACGGATCATTATGTAAGGAGGAGTGGTTTTCATTGTGAGATGAAGTATTGACTAAGGGGGAGTGATACATATCACCATAGTATTGTTGTCAAAGTTGTGATGCAATTGGACTTTGATGTTGTGTAATAATACTATGACATTATATAACAGTACGAAAACATCTTGTTTTTATATATTGTTATAATTACGGATCTTCAACAACTATAATGCTGAATTGAACACGTTCAGAATCACTGGAGTACTTGGAAGTGATGAAGATTTGAGTAATGTTGAAGAACCAAGGAAATCAAGCATTTGTATGAGAAGCTACAAATTTATTTATTTTGTAATCCATATGTATTGATAGTTTTGTCACTAAAATTGGCAAAGGGGGAGATTGTTAGAGCACTGCTCGGTCGAACTCGCAAGCGTTGCTATCTCAATCTTTTTTGTCAAGTTTAGTTGTCAAAACTATAAGTCTTGATTTCTAGTCTACTTATAGCAAAGTCTCGGATTAGGATAGAATGTGTAGTTGAGCTTTAGACTTCACGGCGTTCATCGATTGAAGACGAAGAACTACTAAGGTGAGCTTGTGGAACTTCATCAACAAAAGGTATGTGGAGACTTGAACTCATCTATCACTTAAAAGTCTATTTCTACTCTATCTCCTATTTGAGACAAAAGTCGTATAGCTATATAGACTTCGATTATACACATTTGATATTTTGAGATGAGTTTAACTCGCTTACATATTTCTCGAAATATGTGTTGGTAAGCTTTCATTTTAACCAAGTTCATCTTATATTCTTGACGAAAGTCAAAAGATGATCATGTGAAAATCGCCTGGTAACATCTTATATGATTTGTGTGAGACATTCATTTGGTGTAGACTCGTAATGTTTCGTATTGATCATTTGATCACTTACAAATTTCTTTGAATCTAATAGTTTGTGTGAGACAGCTATTATCGTCTTCTAAGAGTGTTTCAATGATTGAAATGAGAGTTTTGAACATTTAACCATTGATTGGATATAGCACGGTATGCATACTTGTATGCTAACTGTTGCAAGTTATTCCAAGTCTGGGAACAATAGTATGCATACCCGTATGCGTACTGGTTTAATAGTTGAAGTTCGGGAACTTAGTATGCATACCCGTACGCGTACCGGCGTAAGTTCAAGTCCGGGAATTCAATTGAGTTTGGTGGTGTACGACAGTATGCGTACCCGTTCGCATACTGGCGAACCCAGACTAAGTCCGGCTACTTAGGTATGCGTACCCGTTTGCTTACTTGAGTGGGTTAAGTTCTAAAATCGGTTTGATCATGAACAAATACATTTATATAATAAGGAATGCAATCTTTTGCAAACCGTGGCTATAATGTTCATGAATTGATTCGAGTGAATCAAAATCGATTTTGCTTCAATTGTATCTTGTATACTTCTACGAGAATATAAACAATTGAACAACTCTATAACTAGTTTCATTTGAGTCATTTGAACTAGTTGTGTTAAGATGAACAAGGTTGATATGAAAGTGTTCATATGGCTAACTTCCGTTAACTATGTTTGAACCAACCAAGTGTACATGTTTAGGTACGGTTACCCATATCTAAATGAAGTCATTTTTCATTTGTGTATAACAAGCTAAGTTCGATCTAACGGTTGAAAGATATTAGCTTGAGTCTAATCAGGTTTTTCTCTAACGGTGAATATTGAATGCTTTGTTACCAAGGTAACATTGATTGAAAACCCTGATTTGAAGACTATATAAGGGAGAACTTTAGCAACTGGGAAACCTAATTCCCACACCTCATGTGTGATACTAGTTGTGATTAAAGTCGATTCTCCTTTAACCTAGGTTTTTCCTAAAACCATTATAGGTTAACGACTTAAAGACTTCATTGGGATTGTGAATCCAGACCCAACTATTTTCTCTGTAGTTGCGTGTTCTGATCTTACTTTGTTCTATCGTATTGAGTACCATCTTCTCTAAGATTTTCTCGAGATTTAATCTCCGATAGGTAAGATAAAAAGTAGTCACAAACATCTTCGTCTCATCGTTTGTGATTCCACAATATCTTGTTTCGCTACCATACGATTAAGATTATTGTGAGGTGATTGATATTACTAGGCTGTTCTTCGGGAATATAAGTCTGGTGTATCAATTGGTTCATGTTCACCTTGATTTATCAAAAGACGGAACAAACCTCATAGGTATTTCTGTGGGAGACAGATTTATCTATTCAATAGACTTTTTGATAAGCACGTAAGTGCTATATTTTATACTCATATTTATATTAGCTAGGACTCGATATTTTGACTAACGACACTATTTTAGTGCTTTTGTAGAAAGTACAGGTAAATTCGATCATCAGGAAATATAAACTGCCAAATAGTACCCCCAAAGTGGCGTTTGCGACTAAAAACATCACGGCTGCAACTTATGGCACCTAAGACGATGACTATGGCTTGCCATGTTAACGTTTTATTTGGTAGCACCCAGCACCACTACAAGGTCAGGGAGTCATTGACCTTAAACATGAATAACCCCCCACTAGTGGGCTTATAGAAACAAACAGTGGAAACGTGTCATGCTCCCACCATATATTTGTTTTCTTATATGAAAAGCGAAGAGAAGAAGTTCTCTTTTGTTTTTCCGAGCAGCTGCAGTCGAACCGAGATCGAGACTCAACTTCAGCAGAGAAGTGAAGCAAACGAATGAAGGATGGTTGCAGGTGATAATCGAATGGTTTGTGTAATTGAGTTGTCGCAGCAGATGGATGACGAGATACAGGTGGATGATTGGTTGAACTGATGCCGTGGTTAGCAACTCTGGATGGTTTCTGGTGATGATGGTTATCTGCCGGTATAGAGAAAAGAGGAAATGGAGCTACAGGCTAACTGATGGGGCTGGATTCAGCTGAGAAAAGACCTCAGGTGTGAATGGAGACGGACCAAGCTTTGGTTGAGCCGTGCAATCGATGGAAGAAGTCTGGAAAGAGCTGAAGTTAGATGGATGGACTGAACGGTGAGAAGATGGATAGGCAGAGTTGATGGCTGGTGATGATTGAGACGCAACACGGATTCTGTGGGAATTGTGCTAGTGCAGTTGGTGTTCGGCGACGAAGAAAGAACTTTAGATGGTCAGAGAATAAGAAAGGCAGTGATCGAGTTTAATTCCTTCCTTCGGTGTCAGATGCACCAGTTCTTGGAGTTAATTGCAGCTGCTGGAAGTGATTGCTGTACTCGTTGTACATGGGGTCTTGTCGCTAATGAAGATGGAATCAGTTTCTTAAAACTGTTGGCAGTTAGATTCATGTTAATGACAAGAAAGAGATGCTGGTATGAGGCTGAATTACAATACAGATGGAAGTGATGGCTTTGGTGCTTGTTAGATGAACTGAGAACAAGTCCGGTGCTGGTGCTGTCTATGCCTCAAATTAGTTTGGTCTAAAATGGAGTTGCTGTGCGGTCGATGGAACAAAGAGGCAGTGGTGCTGGTGGTTCTCGATGGTGGGAATAGTTGCAGGCAGCAGTGGTCAGTCTAGGTCTCTACAACAGCAACAACAACACTGATTTGAGTTTGGTTTGGAAGGTGTTCAAGGGACAGAAAATAGAGATTGGTCTTGTGGTCGGTCAGTCTGGCAAGGAGACAATCAAGGTCCGTACAGGCAGCTAAACTGCGTTCAAGTGAACGTTCTTGATTGAGAATTGGCAGCAACAAAACTAGTGTCCGAGACAGATGGTAATTGGCTCAATTAGCGGTATTTATAAAGGAAATGATTTTGGATTCGTATGTTGGGGCTAGTTCCTAGTTGGTTGAGTGCTGCTGCTAGTGAAGAGAGGTAGTGGACGGCTGTTTCGAAGGAGTTGGATTTGGTAATGGATAGTTATGGACTGGGCCTTGGTCTGATTTTTGGACTTCTCTCAAGACTGGTATTTAGACTTGAATAGAGAACAAAGAAGGGAAGCCGGCTGGAGGCGAGAGGCAGCCGCAAGCAAGAGAAGAACAGAGAAGAGCAGCCTTGGAGGTTACTTGGAGCGTAAAAAAATCGAGAAGAAGACGAATACTTGACGGTTTAATCTTTCTAATCTTTCTAATCTTTTGTTTATTATTTTATGGATTTTAAGAAATCCATAGCCATGTCTTGAGAGAGATTTTTGTAACTAGGGTTTATGGGTGAAACTACTTTGGGTATTTGGCTACTTTGATTGATGATATAGCAATAGACCATTACGATTTGAATAAATTAATTTTCGAATATTGTTTATTGATTTATTGAAAATTGAGTTGTTGCTTCACCGGTTTTAAAAACCTAAGTGCGTAATTGATAGTTTTAAAAATATATTTGTCTTATTATTTGATAATCTATGCTTGGTTAATTTCTTTGATGGGTTATACTTAGAAAGCCAAATAATATTTGTGAACCTGAATTTAGTTTCGTATAACTTTCTCGCTAACGCAATTTGATGGTGCATGCTTGGGTTTAGTCTTTTGATGTGCCATGCTTAGGGTGTCCCAGCGATATTTGCGACTCTATTACATAAAATAGGTGATGTCGATAGAACGAACAATAAACATATATTCATAATTATGTTTCATTTCAGTAATTAAATTGAGATAGTAGTGGATACTATGAAATCCTGGTTACCGAATTTTCCATTGGATTCATTTTCTTAGTTTAGTTTACTTTTATTGTTTCATTCAATTCTAAAAATCCAAAAATATTGTTCCTGGTTATTTTATTTAGAGATATTGATTATAGTATTTCCACCGCTCCCTGTGGGTTCGACCCGTACTTGCCTCTGTCTACTAGTTAGACACCGTGCGATTGTGATATCACATAGGGTTTTCCTAAATCCTATCACTTTTCTGTGTGAGACAGATTTGTTTATCAAGTCTTCGACTTTGGGTCGTAGCAACTCTTAGTTGTGGGTGATATCAGCTAAGGGAATCAAGTGCGTAGAGTCATGCTGGGATTCAGAGGCGTAAGGAACACGACTGTACCTTGATCAGTGTGAGATTGGTTAGGGCTCAACTACATTCTAGTCCGAAGTTAACTTGCAGTAGGCTAGTGTCTTAGCGGCTTAATACAGTGTGGTGTTCAAATCTGGACTAGGTCCCGGGGTTTTTCTGCATTTGCGGTTTCCTCGCTAACAAAATTTCTGGCGTCTGTGTTATTTCTTTTTCACATTATATTTGTTTATATAATTGAAATATCACAGGTTGTGCGTAGTTCAATCAATTAAATAATCCAACCTTTGGTTTTTGATATAAATTGATTGACCCTTGAACATTGGTCTTTGGTATCGTTCAAGTTGTTTCTCATAATAATCAGGCTCACGGATTCTATCTGTTTAATTTGTTGATTACATTGAGAAACAGAGATACAACTCTTGGATATATTTCCATTGATTGAGTCTGACTATCTAGTTAATTCTCTTGGAATTATATTGGAGTTTGTCCATACAGATTGCCTAAACGAAATATTGGGTGTGGTTGTTAGACCCCCGCTTTTTCAGTTACTTTCTAGTCGTTTAGATTGGAAACATCGCAAGTCACACATTGCCTCATCCAATATCGCAAGTAAAACATACCTTTGGAAGATATATTAGTAAAGTATACTTGTATACTAGATAATATTGAGTTGTCATCCATGAAGGTATTTCAGTATATTAGTTGGATATTAGTTGGAATTAGATAAACTGAAAGTTGGTGTTTATTGCATATCTTTAAAATATTTTCGGTTATGGAAATTCCTTGGTGTCCAATCTACCTTGGCCTATAAATAGTGAAGTTTGTTCTCCCTACAAACTTATCCTGACACAGACACTTCATTTTGCAGTCACTGTGGTAGCCGACTAATAGTATTACGTGTAATATTATCTTAGAGAGGAGAGTAACCTAATTAGGCGAAATCTCTTATATTCACTAGTTTGAAGACATTTGTTGGATCAAGAAGTGTCTAGATTGTACCATTGGTGGGAAACAAGAATTTGCATTGTTTTTAGTTTTTGATTATTGATTTGATTGACTAACGGTTGTTAAACCTTGATTGCACCTAGTTTGATATTTCTTGAGAGCCTTTTTTTATGACGTAAGGTCACTCAAACTAGATCAAGGATTGACGGTAGTTCAGATCTAACGATAGACTTGTGATCGTCCATTGTTTAACAGACTATGTTCTATGGTTGATCGATCATAAGTGGAATCAAGTTTATTTGTGCATGTACTTTGAAGACATTGAAGATTTGAAGACGAGAAAATTTATTATTAGTTTATGATCTTTGTGATTTAATTCGTGCACATACTTGATCGGCTGGGATCCGACTTAGATTTGTTTATATTTTGATAAACATCTTAGTGCTAGTCGTATAGATCCACAAGCTATCATTTGGTGGTCTTCTTCAGGATCCGAATTTGTAGTTTGTAAACCTAGATATGGTTATTTTGATAATCCAGATGTTGGTTGATCTAATCCAAACAAAGGAGTTTATTAGATTAAATGGAAGAACCTTTGTTTGACTCAACCAGATCTCTGATTTACTTCTTGAGATTGAGAGACAATAGTTACCGAAAATAGATTACTTCTTTACTGTTTCGGATACTATCCAAAGGAGTTGAGTGCAAGAAGTCTTCACGACTTGTGAAGTAACTTACGGTAGTGAACTCTATCTTAGGAATCACATGGTTTGGACAGATTGGTTGAAGGCGCATTGATACCGAGGAAAGTAGGTAACTAGGGGTAGTTTACTTAGTCTCAACTATACGAAGTTGGTAGTAGTCTTTGTATAGCAGCTTAATAGTGAGAGTATTGGAAACTGGACTAGGTCCCGGGGAATTTCTGCATTTGCGGTTTCCTCGTTAACAAAATATTGTGTTGTGTTATTTATTTTACTTTCGCATTATTTAGCTTGTCTTTATAATTAAAGTAAATACATGTGTATGTTAATCCAAACACTTGGGTTTGATCCCTATAGCTAGGTTCGGTTTCGAACTTATACTATATACCAAGTGTATACCTTATGGTTGTTATCTTCTTGACAGTCTCTGTTTATATTAGATGACACAAGGTATCTGTCATATAAGTCGATATCGAAAAGATTGTGGTGTACTTGGTACCCTCATCATTTCGATTGGTATTAGAGCGAGCAAACACGATAACATCTAACAATATATGTTTAGTGTTATCCAACCTATAAGACTTGAATATTAAAAAAAAAATGGTTAAGGAAGACCCTAACGACTATTTAGTTAACGTGTCACAAGATTACGAAAGTCCAAAAGTTGCATATGCTGCTACATCCAAATCTCATAACTCTCGAGATAAGATTGTTAATAGCACATATTTTATGTCTGAATCTAATGTCAAAAGAGATGCTGAAAAAGATTTAGCCAACATCCTAAAGCTTATTAGTCTTTTATCTACTGAGGTTTTGAAATTGATTACATAAATGAATATTCTTAGACAAGAGATCAGAGAAAAGGATATGCAACTTAGTAATCTAGCGTAAGAGAATAAGTCCATCTCTATTAAATTAGAAGTTCTTGATAAAGCTCTTACTCAAGAACAAGGGTTGCAAGATAAGAAAATGATTAATGCATAATTTATACTTATGAAGAAAGAAAGAGTCCTTGCACGACTTTATCATATTATGATAATAGGCCTAGTTCTGTCACATCCGAAACATATCATGATTCTCTCATTAAAGGTTTACCACATGTTGAATCATCAAGTAATAAAAAAAAATTGGAATTTTTTTATCTACTGATATTGTTGATCATCTGATATCTGATTCAAAGGGAACATCGAACCAATCTAGAAAATAAGATCATAAGGAATATTAATTTGAGTCGGTTGACAAGAAATTGGTACTACTTCAAAATACTCTTGTAAAAGTATTTAAGGAAGTATCTTGTCTTAAAGATATGAAATATCATTCTGCGGTAGACAAAGTATCCAAGTCTCAAACAAAACCCGTCAACTCTAAAGATCATGGAAAATGAGTTAATAATCTCTTCTGGAAAAATATTCCTCCACATTCATGTAGAAATAGCCATGATTCACATGCAGGTTTGACACATATAGAAAATATCCAGAAGAAAAAAAAATCGGTGAACAACCAGAGCATATTTAAAGATTAAGTTAGATTCCTTTTTGCTTAATCTTCTAATAGACTATCAATTGTTGTTTTATTTCAGTTCTTGTATATGGTCCATTTATAAATATCAATAGTGAGCTTTTATTCTATAAATCTTGTGTTATTTTGATAGTTTGTGCGTCTTGTGATTCTTATGTCTTTGCTTTAAGTTTATGAGATCTTGGTTGTTTGGCGTACTACTTGTGATACTTCAATTATAAATATAGACAATATAATGCGGCAAGGAAATAACACAAGACACCAGAAATTTTATTAATGAGAAAATTTTCTGGACCTCGTCCAGTTTGAACACAATGTGTATTAAGCCACTACAAACACTAGCCTACTATTAGACTTCATATTGGAATGTTGTTGAAACTGAATATACCTTCTGAGCTATTCGGCTGTAGTTGTGCCCCTTACATATCTTGGATCTTGCAAGACCCTGCTCACGTGATTCTCTTAGATGGCGTCATTTACAGGCCTAAGAGTTACTCCATAGTCCTTTGTGAAGACTAGTGCTACCCTGCCTCCAACGGGACACCTATTTGATTTCCTTCATATATGTTTCAATCAAGGTAATAAAATTTCATTTGCTTAGAGGATCTCCAAGTAAAAAAAAAGTATCAAAGCAAACCTTAAATAATTAGGGGTTAATCAAGTTTAGATAGTAACCTGATGGATCTAACAAGGTCATAGATGAAGAACTCCTTATAGTTTCTATCAATCTTATTCATCGACCGATAGTTTTTGAATGGTCGTATAATGGAAGATACTGACCTTTTGGTATAGATAGCAACTACGATGATCATGATAAGATTTCGCATAACAAAAATCTATCAGGTTAAACATAGTCTCACACGGGCTTCACGAATCCCAAGTAAAGTTTTCAATATTGTAACCTATTTTTTTCCTCGGGAAAACATAGGTTTATGAAGGACGACTCTTATAGCAACAAGATACATAACGTGCAGGGATAGTGAATCTTAATTGCAGAGAGTCCTCTATGAATAAGGCTAGATTGCTTAAAGTTTAAGCAAATGTTACTTGCATTCAAAGTAAGTTCGTTAATTAGTTTCCATGTTTACGAATTACTTTGATCCCAAGTAATCTCTTATATAGCTTTTTAATTTGGTCTCAAGTAACTTTTTTCCTTAGTTAGAATATTCTAGCAATAGAGTTCTTTCCTTTGTTAGAAGTCGTACGAATAGCAACCAAGTACTTTCCAAAGAAAGGTACTTCTAAAGTTTAGCTTCTATACAATTAGGAAAAGAATTAACTTACTAACTACAGTGTCGTACCAAGAAAATAAACTATTAAGCATGCAATAAGTTTGCATCGTAATACAAAGAAGAATGTTCGCATAAGTATTTCTCAAATATGGACCACGCCCAAAGTAGATGACGAGTTAACCATATGGTCCATGAACCATCCAATTTTAAGTTCGGAATGATCAAGTTCTAAATATTCGCGAACTGAGAATTGTAGTTTGCAAACTCAATAAGAATTGAGGTCAACAAAACTTGTTCAAAATTGTACAATTCGTAAACATGAAAAACTAGTTCGCGAACTCAAGTACAATGTTGGTTTCAACAGAACTCCTTCAATTCCATCGTTCGCAAACTAGCATTTTTCAGTTCGCGAGCTCTAGTGTAATTTGGGTATCAACAGAAAACTTTCTCAATTTGCATAGTTCATAAATTAGCATTTTCAGTTTTCAAACACTAGTGCATTATCGGAGTTCAGAAACTTCTAAGTTTTGCATAGTTCAAGAGCTAAGAAATTGTACAATTTTTGAACAGGAAAATCTAGTTCATAAACTCGAGTACAGTATTTGGAGTCAACGGAAAACTCCTCGAATTGCACAGTTTGCAAACTAGCATTTTGAGTTCGCGAACTCTAGTGTAATTTAGATGCCAACAGAAAACTTCTCGAGTCGCATAGTTCATGAAATATCATTTTCAGTTTGCAAACTCTGGTGCATTAGTGTTCAGAAACTTCTAGCATTCTAGGTACTTCTTGCACAATCATAGTTTATCGAACAAAGGAATTGTTCTCAACCTCAAATGGGATAAATTCTTGGAACACCTATTGCTTGAGTTCAGAGTAGTCAAGTACAGGCTTGAACTCGAAACTTCTACTTTGTGTCGCATTATATACTAAAGCCATACAACATTTTATCATAAGATAGATAGGTTGAAAAACAATGAGTTAAATAGGATAATCAGTCTTCACATACCTTTGTTGATAAAGTTCAGGCTAATGTCTTCGTGTGATCTTCAGTTTTCAATCTTCAAGGGTATACGATGATTTCTGAAACTCATACCTAAATCTAATCCTATTCCGATACTGACTTAGTAGATAAATAATCAAGAAATAGTTTTGGTCAATTAACATTGACAACATGCTTGACATATCATCACGTGTGGGTTCAATCGAGCAATGCTCTGACGATAATTTTTTCGAATTCGGCGCATTTCGAGATTCTAGATTATCAGAAAGTAATTATGGACATGGGAGGTCTTGATGTTTGTGCTGCTTCACATTAGAGGTACGTCCTTACTGAAGCATAAACCCTATGTTTCTAGCATAGCTTCAAGTAATTTTTCTTTAATCATATTATAACATTATGACAATATTTACTTGGCAAGACACTAAGATAAGACAAGAGTATCGTAGTTGGGTTACAAATATTTGTTTGTACATTGGTGGAAGTAAGGACGGAAACATTAGTATGTCAAAATCCTATTATTGTTCCAAACCAAGGGGGCTAATTTGGTTATCAATATCATTATCAGCTAGATGATAGACGCATTATTGTGTCTAATATGTCTCAATTGTATATATTTTTAGTGTTCGATTTTGTATTTATTTTGTTATTTTATGTCTTTGTAGGTATTTTTAGAGAAATAAGCTCTTGCGGCGAAATTAGCTCGAAAAGTGGTGTTTTACACCCCAGGATAGAGTACTAAAGGCACCCCAGAAATGCACCGGAAGCACCCCAAAAATATGTCGGAGGAACCCCGGAAAAATTACTATCTACGCCCAAAAATTACTATTTGCACCCCATAAGACAAGTGCTAAAGGGACACCCGTACAGGATTAGGGGAGGACATGTTCTTCTCAAATTCAAAAAAATATTTTTGGCGGGAAAATATTCCCTTTCACTGGCAGAATTTCAATCGGATGTTTGGACGTGATTTAGTGAGATTCAATCCCTGAAACTTAGTGGGTAGACGTGATATGACTATAGAAAGCTATTATGGGTGATTTTATCGATCAAATTTGGCTGGATAACTTGTTTTAATCCAAACAGGGAGTTGGAGGGAAAACATGAGCTTGCACGAGTTGTGAGAAATTTAAACGTGTACTGCACGTGTTTGGAAGACTCAATAGATATCCTGGAGCGTGAAGAAGGTATAGAATGAAATAAATACAGCTGCATGCGCGTGGAAGATCAAAAAATGGAAATTATTGCCGTGAGAATAAAAATAATAAAGAGAAGATTTTTTGAAGTTATGGAGGAGATTAGATGCATCTTTCGGGTATAAATAGATTACCCAGGTCATATAGAAGGGGTGTCGAGAGTTTGGAGTCGAGAGTAGAGCTCAGGAGGCGTGAATCAAGAGTTTTCAGAACTCTGTTGTTGCTGCTGCTGCTGCTCGTGAAGAACAGGGAAACAGCGACGGTTTCTTCAACTGGTTGTAACAGTTTCTTCAACTTGTTTGCAACATTTATCTTCGTTGTAACAGTTTCTTCAACTGGTTTGCAACATTTATCTTCATTGTAACAGTTTATTCATCCTCTTCTGCAACATTTATCTTCAGATTTGTAACGATTATCTTCATCATAACAGTTGAGAGTTGAAACAGTCGGTCTGTAACGCACCTTTGCTGTTGCAGATTTCCTGTTTCATTATTTTCTCTTCTTGTAAACACTTTTTGAGCAATGAATACATATTTTGAGTGTGTTTTCGACATGATGAGTTAAACCCCAACACTGGGATGACGGAGGAGGACGGACTTCATACATGGGTAAATTTATTTTTATTCTTTTTATGACTTTTGCATTAAAATTAATTGAAATATGATTTGATTAAATTGGTTGTCATTTGATTAGATGGGTCATGCTTAGCTTAGGTGATTTGATGTCCCATGCTTAACATTTACAATCAATGTTTTGAGAATCTACCTTGGCAAAAATAGAGTCCATGTTTATATTTCTTGAGCTAAAATTGTTGAGAATAAATAAGTGAACCTTATGTTATAAAGATTGGCTAAATCCTTAGTCCCAGTTCCTCTTGCACCATTTGTAATATTATTGTATATTTTTATTAAATTTAAAAACTCGAATCTTCACAAGTCTCAACGAACCTTTTACTACAACAAACTTCAAAATCACATCACTAGACCATGTTGTTGATTTTCTTTAACCTGAAGTTGAGGAATATAAAAATGAATTCATACTTGTTCTACCTTAATTGTTCGTTGCAGTAAGAATTTGGTAAAATCTCGTTGTAGGCTTTGTTTTTGGTAGTTTCGACCGTTGGCCAGGGTTTAATAGGCTGTAGTTGTGAAGAGTGTTATTTTAAGTCTGAGTATTTGAAGCGTGTGGCTTCAATAAGTTACAGGAAAAATCTCGTTTGATAGGAGGTGATATTAGTTGTGGTGGGGTTATGGTTTCTTATTCTTATATAAGAAACAATATTTCAACACAGGTTCTTGGTATATGCACCTTAGGCATACGATCAAGAAGGGTTTACTTATCAGTGTTGAGTTTGATGACGTTGTATCGTTGAAGAACAATGTCCTGGAGTTTCAAATATAATGCTTCTGATGGACGAGCTAGAAAGTTTGTGACCTTTTTCCGTTATCGATGATGTCACGTCGAAGAATTATTTGGTATTACACCACTTGAATTCATCGGAGCTAGTTGAGTAAATGCAAAAGACAGAATGTATGACGTTATGAACCCTTCGACATTAGTCATAATTCGATCAGAGTCTGAATTGGTGTTGTGGTTTGATTGTCATGAAGTCAAAACGGCATGCTTGCTCAAAAACTGGTAAAAGACTATATGAACAATTTTGTTAAAGTCCGTAAAATGACATTATTGTCAAAATCCGTTGAGGTTGATGAAGTGGTGTAGAAAGTTGGTGTGTCAGTTGTTGAAGTCTTTGTGAAGCTGGTCAAGTTTTGTTGTAAAGCATATAATATATATGCAATGGATTATAGTATGATGAGATTTTAGGAGGAGTAAGACTCAGAGTTAGATATGATCATATAATCATGATGCTGGGTGTCACACCCGCAAATGACTAGGTCGGTCATACTAGGTGAGACGGACTCGGGTAAAGAAAGACTCATATAATATTTGCGTGCAGTGATAATGATCCATTGATTGATTGTACTTAGTGCATAGTTGGAATCATACTCAATAAGCTTTGATACGCACATGATGGTTATGAAATATCTCGTTAACTCGTTTTGGTGGACATGTTCATGGCAAAAAACAATTATGTGTTTAGTTGTTGAAGAAGCAATGACTATGCTAGAGTTTAAAGATAAAGATTTTGGTTTCTCACTTTAAAACTTTTTTTAGGTTTTCTATATGTTTTTTAGTTACGGGTCCCGTTTTTTTGTTTTTTTATAATCTTATCACTCTCCGACGAGGAATGTTTATTCGCTTTATATCTTCACAGGGTTTACAACCGCATGATCCATTCGACGTGGCTTAGGTTGTGAAGGGGATGTTAAGCCCCTCATAAGACTCACATTTTGTTTGATTAGGTTTAATTCGCATTCTGAATTTGACTCGGATGTCAAATCGTTTGTCATTATTCTGATGTTTGAATTCGAGATTTGACTCGGGTCATACATCTGACTCGGTGTTATTTGAGTCAGAGCAGATTTGACTCGTGTCATACATCTGACTCGGTGTTATTTGAGTCATGTGTCCGACTTGCTAGGCACATTTCTGAATAGATTCGAAAGCTTCTTACAACTCTACTAATTAATAGAATCTCCGTCTCCCAGTCCAAGGGTCCCCAAAAGCCCAAAAGAAGGTTTTCTCATTTCAAGGGACCTCAAAAGCCCAAAATAAGATTTAGCAGAAGTGTTCCAATTAAGCATTTCAGGTCATTGACACCAACCCTCCACGAGCACGAGCAGTGTCATCATGTTAGCATTTCCATCAAAAGTAGTATTTGACAACTTTCTTTTCGTGCATTTGTCCATCTTTCGGAAATTTTATATGAGCGCACAATCAAGTGTAGGTTTATTGTTTGAGAAAACAAGATACGTTTTCTTTCCGTACCATGCATAAAGCTTTTGTGTAAGTAATGCCAAGGAACAAGAAAATATGTCTTGCTGCAATCCATGAGAAACCAAAAAAATAAAAAAGACAGCTGAAGACGGAAGAAAATTCTTCAGGAAAGAATTACATAAACGAAGTGGGCCGAGAGAGGCTATGCTTCGGCATTCCAAGGAGGGCCGAGTCCCTCATCTCTCAATCCCTTGAAGAATTTAGGCTCCCTACACAAAGGTGCTGACCATAAGTGTAGGGGTGTTTTTTTTCGTGGCCTGTGAAGAATTTTGTAACTAAACAAGGATGTGATAAGAGGAAAAAATGATTATCACTCCAACTGTTCCATACAAAAGTAACTGACGGACCAACGGATGACGGTTCTATCTTGTTGCCTACTCTTTAATTACACGTCGTAGTAATGACAGGCCAAGCCTCCAACACTGCTCATTTGAACTTGAGTTCTGCCCTGAGTTTTCTCATCTCTTCCCCTTGTTGCTGAATAACCAAAAACCAAACCATTATTTAACCAATAAGAACTGTATGGCACTAGAAAGTTGTAGACTCTAATATCATAACTCTAACTACCCTATCATGATTGAAAACAAAATGTTGGTTAGCAGTCGGCAATAAAAGAAGAAAGTCTTCTGACCTTGTATAGTTCCTTCCAATACTTGTCTGCCCTAGTTTGTAGTAGACACCATTCTAAAGCCATCTCATATTCAACTGTGTTGGGCTGAGAACAATGTGACGTCGATACTGCTTTTTTCTAGACAGTAATGCGAAAGAAAATGTAAGGAAAAAGATTTTAAGAAGTTAGAGATCAAAGTCAAAACATGAAGAAACATATAGAGGATGATTAACATACTATATCCTCTCGCTGAGTTTGTAGTTTTATTTTTTCAATGAAGAGATGGCCCACTAACGTTGATGCTTTCCCACGCTTGGGGGGACTTCCTCGACTTGCAACAAGAGGTCTGTAAATAAAGGAAAAATAATCCCAAAAAATGAGAAGCAGAAACTTGTCAGGAAACTGTTGGTTGATTCTAAGGTTTAAAAGTCCACTGATTTATTTTGCTAAAAATAAAAAAGAAACTTTGAGGTATGATTTTTTTCACTGCCTAGTAGATTCTTAAACGTTAATCAGGTGACCAGGATTAAGGCCTACGCCTATTCGGATCAACTAGGTGTGGAAAGCTGGCCTTATCTTAAAAAGCCAAGGGCAAGCCGTTTTATGTCCTCAGGTCCTGGACCAGTGCATGTCTAAGAAAAATGCAATATGAAACTGATGTCATCTGCCTCGTAATAGCAAAATGTGTGTATATGTCAACTTAGCAACATAAATACCTCCCATTTGGTAGCATTAGGCAACCGGCATCCAGCTTTTCAATTGCAAGTTCAGCAGCATCTCGTGTCTTAAAAATAACATAAGCTCGACCTAGGACATGCCATTCCACAATCAGTTAGTTTGTACCAATCAACGAAAATGATAATTTCAGAATGCCACCTAGACAAAGTGGCATTATCAAAGACAAATAATCCTCAAAAGGAAATAAAACACACGTAATAAGCTCAGTAAATAGAAACAAGCGACAAGGAGGGGTTGCTTCGTGAGATACCAGAGTGTGGGCTAGAAATTGCAGTCTGCGCAACAACCTTGGCTGTACAATTTTCTTGAAAACCATGCCAGATTATATCCTGAAATATATTGCACAGCCATCGAGCTTAAAACTTTCAACATAATGGAACAACTTACACATGCACGCAAGTAAATACAAAACTATCATATCAATGCAAGAGTCTTACCTCTACTTCAGCTGAAGTGTATGATGGATCCAGATTTTCAAGCAAGACCAGTGTTCCTTGATCATGCGCTGTCTCCATTCTTTCCTCCCAAGGCTAATATGAAACAGGAACAACACGTGATAAAATAAGGTATACGTCTGCATACATCTAATCCCAAAAATCTCAATCACTTATCATCTTTACACATGTTGCGGTCTCACTTCCTAACCAGTATGAAATCCCAGACCCTCAAGACTAAATCACCAAAGAAGTAAAAGAGAGGGGGGGTGGACTGTCTGGACTTGCAAAAATACCATAATGTACAGTTGAACTTGAAATAGATACAAGGTATCAATGGCCTCATTTATCATGGATTATTGTTTAGTCAATGTCACTTCATAGTGGTCTCTCAACTATCTATTTGAACAGTTTTCCATTCCACTGGGTGCATAAGCTGTATATCAAATAAATAACCTAGAAAAATACATTACAATCATTATAGTGAAACAAAGCTTTCTCTCATAATATATCACACTTGAGATAGCCATAAATTTGTTTGGATGCATAACCAGCACATACAACTAAGTGAAACCTGTCATGGCACCCTATGTGGATGGGAAAAGTGCAGGGTAGTCACAGCTATGGTATTTCTACAGTAGATGACTCAAAAAACGGAAAACCCTACAAAATAAAACGGAAGACACAACTCAAAAAACCTTGGAAAACTAAGTAGATGACTCATTTGGATCTAAAATTGGTCAAAGTACATTGATCCAACAAAGACTATTAAACATGTGCCCCTTAAACCCAGGGATCACACTAGCAAAATACCACAGGACATGAAGAATAAACAATAAACCTATAAGAATGAACAACTTACAAGTCCCTTGAACCATTTGCTTCGGTCCTGCAACAATGCACAAAACATGGAAAACATTCAAGTAATTAGTCAAGTGTGCACAATAGCAACACATCAAGACAAGTTTCTTTCGATATACGAATTTCTTTCAAGCGAAATAGGGATATCCAGATTTTCCACTTACAGTTTGTGGCCTTCTGCCAACTTCCACTGTTTGGTCATCAGTATTGGTTTCCTTTTCTGTACAACGAGAAACTGCTGGTTTAGAAGGATTTCCATTTGAAAGTTTGCCTTTCTTCTTTTCACCTGGCTTGACATCCTTAAGAGTGGCCTTCTCCTGCACATGAGAACCCACAACAACTTTTGACGTATTCATATCTTCAACAGCACTTACAGTTTCTGGCCTTCTGCCCACTTCCACTGTTTGGTCATCAGTATTGGTTTCCTTTTCTGTACAACGAGAAACTGCTGGTTTAGAAGGATTCCCATTTGAAAGTTTGCGTTTCTTCTTCTCACCTGGCTTGACATCCTTGAGAGTGGCCTTCTCCTGCACATGAGAATCCACAACAACTTTTGACGTACTCATATCTTCAAGAGCACTGCCTATAGTTCCTGAAACCCCCACAACATCATCCTCGTCAGAGTCTACAAGTATAATACATTCTTGTACACCAGCCATCTTTTCCTTCATAACTACTGATGGAGTAGAAATGGTAGGATGCAGTTCATTAGATGATTTGATAGAATTACTATCCTTACCATTCTTGAAAGGCTGTACAATAGCTTCATTCCTGTCCTTGTTGAATGATGACTGCGAGGAAACTGTAGGCTGTGGTTCCTTGGATGATTTAACAAGATTATCAATCCTGGTTTCCTTAGAAGTATGTGCATCATCCTTATTTTTCTCTTTGTTGAATGATGATGGACTGGAGATTTTAGGTTGTGGTTCATAAGATGATTTGATAGAGCTAACATCCTTACTATTCTTGGAAGGTTGTACAGTAGCCTCATTTTTATCCTTGTTGAGTGATGACGGCGAGGAAATTGTTGGTTGTGGTTCCTTAGATGATTTAACAGGATTATCAACCACGGTTTCCTTAGAAGTCTGGACATCATCCTTATTTTTCTCTTTGCTGAATGATGATGGACTGGAGATTTTAGGTTGTGGTTCCTTAACTGTTTTAGCGGAATGGCCATCCCTAGCTTTTTCCAAGGGTTTTTCGGTGGGCTTATCCTTGCCCTTGCTGAGTGATAATGGATTGGAGATTGTAGACTGTTGTTCTTCAGTTGATTTAACCGGACTACCAATCCTAGCTTTCTTGGAAGGCTGTTCCCTGGGCTCATCCTTGCCCTTACTGAGTGATGATGAATTGGACACTGTAGTTTGTGTTTCCCTGGGTAATTTATCCAAATTATCAGCACCATCTTTCATTGAAATCTGTGGACTAGCCTCTTTCTTATTCTTGCTGAGTGATAAAGACTTGGAGATTTTGGGCTTTGGTTTCTTAGACGATTTAACCGAACTATCAACCCTGGATTTCTTAGAAGGCCTGTCAGCTTCATCTGAACTATTGACAGGTTTCAGCTTGCCTTTTTCCTGAACCAAAGTAGTGGATGTATCATTAACTTTACCATCACGCTCACTCCGCTTTAGCAACAGTTGCTCAAGCTTAATTTGAGCTTCCTTTCGACCTAATACATTATCCTGCTTATCAAGAGTAGTTGCAGCTTCATTAGGAGCAACAGTTTCACAAGGCAGAGAATCATGTATAACCCCTGGAGCCACCAACTGTTCACCTTCCACTCTCACTGAATTATCAGGGTTATCAAGTCTCACCAAATCATCGCGCTTTTCGCATCCTACTAGATTTTCAGACAGACCTTGTGCATTTAACTTCACTGGTGGTCTTGAAACATCGTCACTTCCACCTAACTTCCCATTTTCTTTAGTCTTCCCACTGCCAAGTTTCGAGATATTGCTTGGTTCTTTACCATCAGTTTTATTATATATGAATTTATCTGCAACACAAGATCAAAGCAAACATTCTATGAAAAGCATCACAAAAGTTCAATCCAAGATACCCCTTGAAACGGAATGTGTTTTGTGAAAAGAAGTCAATTTACCTTCAACTGAAGCTATTTTCTCATCTATTTTATCTGATATCTTAAATGTGTCAACATTGAATGTACGGTAGAAGATGTAATCAGCTGCTTTCATCTCTTCCTCAGAAGGCTGTGGGTTTCTGACATCCTTTGACGTGCAGATAACATTGCATTTGCCAGCAATCACCTCCTGATTTCCCACATCGAATATTAGAAAAGGAAAATCATATAACAAATTTGAACAAACAACCAACAGAATAAAACCAAGAAATTTGAAAATCAAAAATCGAAAATGTCAACCAAGAATTGAGATTACCAGAGGATTAATATTGGTAAGTCCCTTGGAATCTTGTTTACCAGACGCCAAAAACAGTTCATTCTCGGGCACCTCTTCATCGCCAATATAATTAACAACTTCAATAGGGCGAAAAAACCATAAGACCTTTACTTTCTTCAAGTTTCCTGGTTGTTCCCAAATTTTGATAAGTTTACCAATATAAGGCTCGGGCTCACCATCCTTATACAAGTATACACAATCATAAAGAGAATACTCTTCACCGTCAAAAACAAAGGAATTGTAAAATTGGACTTCCTTCCTTTTTCCACCAATCCCTCTCTTTTTCAACCATTTAAATTCCAAATTCTCTACTTCTTTCGTATCAGACATAATTGCAATTCACACAAAAAGTTCACCAGGATCAATCTAGATATTGATTATATGCAACTGAAACAAAAATAACAAAATTCATTCAGAAACCCATAAAAACCTCTAGTTTTCATGTCATGGGCAGTACATAGTCATCATCAATTAATCATATTGTGAACACAAAAATAAAGAAAAAACCAACATCCCCTTACCAAATTTCCACATTAGAATACCAAAACAAGAATTTCCCAAACATGCATTAAATCCCAAACTTTGCTAAAAGCCCTAATTTCCTAAAATGAGACGTCAAAAAGGATAAAGTGTTTATATACACTTGTGAAAATCAAAAAACCCAAAAAAAGAATGAAATCAAAATATCTAGACATATAAAGAAGATTCTAAACATACCAAAAATGTGGTGATAATGCCAAAGGTGATACTTACAGTTAAAAGGGGAGAGATTTTAATGCCCCCAAAACCCTTACTGTGTTTGGATAGAATGGGTTTCTGCCCAAAACCCTAGCTTTCTTGTTTCGGAGCTTTTACTACTACCCCCAGGCCCCAGAGAGTCGGGAGGAACTGCCTTCAACTGAAAATTAGAAGAATCTATGAAACAGTGACAGTATTTGGGGGTGTCAGTCAGAGTTGTCCGCAAAGTCGCCACCAAGGGTATTTAAACTGACTTCTCTTTTTGTTGCAACAGCTTCCGACATCGGAATGCAGAAATTTCCCAATTTGTATACACATGCACGTGTGATTAGCACGTGCTATTTGGTTTGAAGAGGGGTATTATTGGAATGTGTGTAAAGAGAAGGAAAAGAAGTGAAGCCTCTTTGTAGGGACTAGGGAGAGAGCTCTTTGAAGCCTCTGGTGGGTACTTGCAGTTGCAGTATTGCATTATTTTTGGATTTGATCCTAAAACTAAAGAGTTGCCAAGACAGCGAAACTGTGGACCATCTGTTTGTCAACTGTGAGTCTGCGACTCTGCCCAAGCTTTGCAGTTTGCGGGACACTTGCTCACGCACCGACCACTGCTGAGAAAACTTACAAATGAGCCAAGGTGAAGCCTATTTGTAGTCCCAAAAAAGAAAAAGGCACTGCCAGTGCATCCGAATATGAGCAAGCTAAAGTGGAGTATATGCACAGGAAACCCCAATTTTCATTTCATAGCAAAGTTCCTTCCAGTCTTCCAGAGTAGAAGTGACACTAAGGTTTTATTGGAGGAGTTAGTAACCAGTCATGATAAAAATGCATGTACCAAGAACCCCAGAAAGTAGTGCAGGCAGATCTAGATGAGTCTGTGATCTGTCACCAAAATTTTCAGGTGCACATCTTTCAATGTAAAAAGAACTGCCAACTTCTAGTTCCTGTTGCAAGATTTAGTGACTCAGGCAGTCGAACCCAACAGGTCAAAAGTTATCAGGATATATTTTATCTGACAATGAACACTTACAATTTTCTACCAGTGAACAAAAACCTTGTTTCTCAGAGCTATGCAGAAACTCTGAGCTCAAGGTTTTTTGCTGTACAGTTCACAATTAGGAATTAGACATCAAAATAGTGACAAGAAAAGTCTGAAAACAGAATTTACATTGAGAAAGCTTAACCTGAGAGGATTCATATTCATGGCTACTTCAGCTTTTTTCCAACCAAACATTTCCGAGAAAGTGACAGTCTTGACCTTTTGAGGCTCTTACCTTCCTCTTCACTATCTTCACTATCCAACACTACCACTGCTTCAGCATTAGGAAGATCCTCCTTTTGCTGCTTCTTGGTCACTGTTTTCTTTACACTGTCCTGATGAAGTTGTTCATTACCACGTTTCCTAGTAAGTGGTTTGGGGGACTTTGCTGATGAACCAATAGAAAGGCTTTTAGAGTCTGTCGATGATGAATTCTGATTTGGAGGTATATTCTCCTTATTATCAAAGTTGTCCTTCTTGGTTAGGCCTGCCATTCCAAGAGAAAGTTTTCGACCAAACCGACGTTGTTGTTTATGACTACTGGTTCCACTTCTTGTTCCTGATCCTACACCATGATATTGATAAGTCTGTTGTTCTGCAAATTCGTCAGATGTTGGCATTAAGGTATTGGATGAATTTGTATCTAGGCTTCCGAGTGTAGTTCTGTGGCTGCTTGATAGCAAATCTTCCATGCCCTCAGCATTTGAGTACTGAGGAGAACTGGAAACTTCAACAGGCAACATTTTCTTGAGCACACGCTGCTTCTTATTACTGCTCACATTAGCGAGTGCATCTTCTATTTTACTTTCAGAACCTTGCTCAGGTCGCTGTTCAACATGGTCAGTTACCTGCGGCCAATGAGATATTGTGGGAGGATTGGAAGGGATTTCAGAGTGAGAAAGAGTTGAATCGCAATGCAATGTTGTACTCTCCTTAACATCATCATCCTTACTCTTTGGGCGACCTAACGACTCCATTGACAACTTCCGCTTAGTGACAGAGAGCTTCTGGGAACTCCCAGTAATGCTCTCATTCCCAGGTATACCGGGATGTACTTGATGAGATGGTTGTTCAAGATGACTATCATCCAGCCCCACAGTCAACAATTTGGATGAACTGCCACTTGAAAGACTTTGAGACAGCGAGAGGGATAGCTTGTGCTTATGTGGTACATTCACTTTGTCATCACTATTACTAACCTGAGGTGCAGCTGAAGTTTCCAAGGACAACTTCCTCCTGACCCCTAATGTCTTACTGCTTGTTTTCTTCTCATTCTCTATGTTTCTGACGTCATTTTCTACACTTCTAGGATTTAGGCTCACTCCTTCAGTTCCAATCTGCATAAAAGGGGTGATTAAAAGACAACCAAGTCAAGCAGTGCAGTGATAAGTACTATAAACAGAGATAGTTAGAGTTGCTCATTACCATGCTTGGATTTTCTTTAGGAGTGTTTCCTCCACCACTACTACCTCCAATTACCCCACCTGCCTTTGCATATCTTTCAGTCATGGAGCATGCCTTCTGGTCAAAAATTTGTCTATTGTACTTGTACTCTCTGCTCTGCAATGACCAAACATAAACCAAGTCATAAAGCACTCGAGAAGAATCCATTCAAAAAATAAAAATGAACCATTGTGGCGATAATAGTTGGATACTTACTGCTTCACACATTAGGCCATCATCAGGATTAGGCTCACTCAGTAGCAACCTAATGCTAGTTATTACACTATAAATGTTCAAAGATGGCTGCCATGTACCCTGCACATCAAATATTCAACTTCATAGTGAGTCTTTAACTTATCAAAAACAGCTATTTTACCAAAACTTCTACAGTGTTAACCTTAGACAAACTCCTGCCCTATCAAAACTTCCACTGTATAGCTTACTCATGCTTGACACAGTACATCACCTCTAATGCTGCTGAATGAAATTATTGGCGTATAACATGGTATACTTCTAAAAAGGCATTTGCATTCCTATTCCACTGACAACACATGAAATCTTAGCTGTTCCATGTGGGGCTTGGTGGCATGACAGCATGACATCCCTTAGTATCTAATTTCCCAGCTCTCAGTGCTTCTTTCCAGTCAGTGGAGATTAAGCTTTTAGTGGAGAATGTAAACAAGGATCTGACATCGAAACTTAATATTTGGACTGGAAGAGCTTGCCACAGGACACACGGTGTTTTGGATCCCAACTCCTAGTAGACTCCAAGATCTGCTAATGTGATCCTAAATGAAGTCTTAATAGCAGGTTTTTCCTAAATGAAGTCTTAATAGCAGGTTTTTCCATAGAAATGATTAAATACAGCATCAATTCAATTGGTTCATCACACGTACTCATTAGAAATTACACAGTTTATGGTCCTACAAAGAAGAACCCCACTGTGACTTCGAAACTTGATAGTTGGACTGGAAGAGCTTGCCACAGTCCGTCCTATAACAGGCCACATAGTGTTTTGGAACCCAAATCCTTGTATACTCCGAGATCTGCTATGTGATCCTAAATGAAGTCTTAATAGCAGGTTTTGCCATAGAAATGTTTAAACTCAACATCAATTCAATTGGTCCGTCACACATGCTCATTAGAAACTAAAATTAAATTACACAGTTAATGGTCCTACAAAGAACCCCACTGTGACTTTGTGTTCGAGAACGGATTCGGCATTATGATCTTTGAATCTTTATAAATCAACTCATAATTATTTGCTTTCCAACCACTAAATTTGTTTGGAATTGACGTTCTACAAATGCCTAGTACTTTAAATGGATGAATTAGAAACACTACTAGTCTACAAGCCTACACTTTATGTGTGTGTTTTTATTTTGGTAAATCCTACACTTTATGTGTGCATAAAGGTAAAAGGGAGAAATTTTAGAACTAGCATAACTATTAAGTTTCTGTTTTTCAGAAAATCAGTTCAAATTTTATTTACCTTGGGAGGAAGATTAAGAATATCGAGGCAAATACGTCCTCCATTATCGATATTAGGGTGATAAATTGGAGTCAAAAATGTCACATTTGGTGGCTGAAATGGATATCTACAATCAAAATCAACAGATTCTATGAACAACCCAAACAAGAAAAAGCAAAACCCACTCTGAAAAAACATAAAGAAGTTGAACAAACCGATCTGGTATTTGAATCTGGATACTAAAAACCCCTTTTGCATATACACTTCCTTCAGGCCCTTCCATCACTGTACACAACAACAACAAAATTGAAAAATCAACCAAAATGAATCAAATTGAGAGAGAGAGAGAGAGAGAGAGAGAGAACTAGCGAAATAGAGAGAGTGGGGCTTACTGGCGTTAATGGTGGACAAGGAAGATGATGATGAAGAAGAGGAAGATGAAGAAGATGAAGTAGGGAGCTCAGATGGATCAGCAGAAACCATAGGAAAAGAAACACCAGGAGGTGGATCAGAAAGAAGAAGTTTAAGTTCCTTTTGCATTCGCAAACCAAGCCTTTCAGCTTGAGCCATTGAATCTTTCTTTGATTGAATCTACGGAATCAAAAGTGTTTGATTCGCTGAACTCTTCTGCAACTCTGAACCAGAATATTTTTTAGGGTTTTTTGTTGTTTTTTTTACAGACTTGTTTTTGGGGGGAGCAGTTGAATTATTGGACTATTTGAAAACCCTAAATTTTCATTTTCCAATTTCAAATTTTGAAATTTTTAAAATTTGGGATTCAATTTTGGTGAAAAAGTAGCGCCAAAGGGGAAAGTGCCCAAAATTTTGGTTTTAAAATTTTTGAAAAGAATGTTAACTTTTTAACTTTAGGCCCTTGCAGAGAATTAGGGACTTGTTTTAAAAATTGGAATAAAGTACAGGTTGTTGAGCATTAGTTATTATTAGCTGAACTTTCTGTTTGATTGAGTTGTATCCTGTAGACCTTTATTGGGGCAAGGGGTTGTGGGCTGGTGGATCAAAAAGATACCGACGTGTAATAAAGACTAGATAGTACATAGTCTAATTTTGTGCACCGTTCATTAGAGTGTACATGTGATATTCCAATCTTGTTTTTTTACTTAACTAGTTTTTCACCCGTGGGATTTGTTTCTTGCTTATGAAATATAAGATCCATGTTAGGATATTTCTTCCTTTAGGTCTTCCTTCAAGGCTACTGCAGATATTGCAGTTCACAATTTAGACTAATCATACAAAAAAAACTAAAATACTTTCACGTCAGATTGAGATTTATGGAATAATGTACAGGGGGTAAAATGATATGTTGCCAAAGCCAGAACTCAAAATTCTTAAAAGGTCAACAAATTTTTCATAAAGACTTCATGCAAAACTGGAATTAGGGTAATACTGATACATGAAGCCAAGTTGGAGGGCTTACCGCAACTGTGATTGGAGGAACCCAAACACAAACCTTTGACATATTTGGTTTTTTATTCCCATGGATGTATTATTACGATGATTTGTCGACACCACGTTGAGTTGGTATAACTAAATTGGGTTAGGATATATGTATCTAAGCGCATAGGTTTATGGGGGCAATAAAAACAGATAAATACTAATTAAATTCGGTTGGTTTATTAAGCTTCCTATTAATAAACTTGCAAGACCATAATGAAAATTTGCGAAGTAAATTTATAATATCTAAAATAAGACTCCAGTTCTCCCATCTAACTCTATGAAGAGCTCAATTAGTTGCTGCAGTTATATTCTGCGCATCTAACTCAAAGAAAACTTGTTGTAAAGCTAGCATTTATGCTCATCCCATAGCCTACAGCAAGCCATCTGCTTCAGCATGCTCCACATCTAAGTATCCATGCGCATAGATACATTCGTCCTTGCTTAAATTCATCGTCCCATCGTGTGATATTTTTTTTATGGTGTAGCTATAGTAAGAGGTGTATCATCTCTGTATCGGGTTATTATTTGTCGAAGTTGCTCAATGATAATGACATTATATTTACATAGCCACGAATTAACACTACTTACATAGCCAAAATTGACACGGGACCATTAATACTGAAATACAGATTGCATCATTGCCCCCTCCAAAAGTACCCATTTATGATTCCATTTTATACTCGATATATCCCTAGCTAGTAAATAAATATTTTCTGGTTGCATCAAAAATAATGATAAGATTAAAAAAAATACGTCTTTAATTGCATTATATTTTCCAGACGACCGATACTCTACAGTAACATATAACTGATTCGGTCAAATAAAATCCATTTGGATGTAATCGGGAATCCTTTGTGCGCCTTTAAATTTTTTGTCAGTTTAATATGCTAAGTGTGTTACATTTTCTAGCGTTAAGTTCTTTTTGCCAAGATCATAAGTTCATATGTAACTATTGGATGCTAAAATCAGAGAACAAAACTTCGTATCCAGTATTGTACGACATCCTCAAGGTGAGGTTGAGTTGAAAAGATTTGACAGGAATTGCTTGTTTATAACTTTACGTATCTTTTTTATAAACTACATTCTTGCAAGGTATGGTTGACTCTTCACATTTTTACAGCTTGGGTAATTGCCAAGAGATTGTTAGTTGGAACATTTAGCATACAGTGTCGGGTGAGTAAGCATTTTGTGTTCTGGAATTAGTATTTATATTTTTTGTGGTCTTTCAGTTACCATTCTTTGAAATATAATGTGCAAGTCATTTGGAAATGCTAAACCAGGAGTCCAATCAATATCTTTGTACCATAATTTGCCTACATATTACTATGGTAATTTTCTCTATTTTTTGATGTTTGTTCATGGGGTTCTGTTTTGACTAATTCTGTTAATGTCATAACTTAATTACCATTGTATATGTAGTTTAAACTTCTTCATTTTATTTTCGCTTGATTGCTTGGGTGTATGGTAGTCATTAAGTTTTTACACAAACAAATAAAAAATCACCAGCATGTCGATAAGCTATAAAAAGCAAGTGATTATTCAAAAAAATAAAGATTAAAGATCCTTTATGGATCTGTTGTGGTCTCTCTTTGTCACATGCACACACACAAACACATACATAGAATGTTAAATTACATTTAGTTTGTAACCAAGATCTCATACCACCCTCAAAAGCCATGAAATATTTCAATGCTCCATTCAATTCCACTTCTTGTGAAATTGGATGATGAACCACATAGCTGAAGAATCTTATTAATACATATCCAAACCACTACAAATGGCCAAAAAATATAACCATATGTGGCCTCATGCTCCTCAAGGAAAATGCAACAGAACTATAAGAGTAGGACATACCAACTCATTTCCATTATAACCAAGACATCTTGAAATGTAAAAAGATGTATCATTATTAATGAAGAGTATAATGAAACTGGTTCGTACAAATTAATTGGATACCACCTAATCTTTAATTCTTACGAACCAGTTTCATTATACTCTGCATTAAACCCGCCGACTAATCTTTGATGGGAAAGCTCAAGTTCAATCCAAAGGCATAACCAAATAACATTCAGCCCGCCGAATAATGCTATACAGATACATATGAAAAAATATATAAGAAAGAGCGGATTACCGTTAAGTGGCGGTGATAATCGAACTGCTTTTTTTGACCTGATTGCTTCTTTGGCCTCCCGTGAATCCTCGAACTGCAAATCAGACAACCAAACCAACAAACATAAGAGAAACCATCTATTTCGATGTATGAGCTGTATGACTAAGTATAAATAGGAAGGCCAAAATTTATCTTAAAGAATCTCCACAAAATTGATTCCTAGATTATATAATTTGTTCAAATTTTGTCTAAGAAAAACTGAAAGATGAGTGAAAAAAAGGGGGACTACGGGACTACCACCGAATTTCTTTTCCGCCAAGAATATTTGATGGGGAAGTAATATAGAAAAGAGTAGAGTACGGGTAGATTCAAGCGAAACTTCGATAAAACTGAGTTCTAGGATAGAAACTCATAAAAGACATTAAATTCATATTAAAATTGATAATCAAAAACTACTTAAGCCGTAGCCCATAGAGGTCTTTATATAGATAACTCCCTAAACATGAAAATAGCCTACCAGAACCCTAAACTTGTTATCTAAGATAACTAAGACGTCCCTAAGCTAATAAAACTCTAAAAATAGATATTCTAGATACTTTTAGATATTCCTAAGATTTAACTAAATTATAAAAACGAAAATACCAATAATATTTATTTTCCATATTTTGTCCTGCATCATTCTTCCCTTCTTAGAGAAAATTCGACCTCGAATCTTTCCTTTGTAGTTCTCTTGTGTCTTTCGACCTACGAGAACGTCTATATACCTTTACCGTATATGTAACCGACAGTCAATCTTCTGATTATCATACTTAGGAATGTGTTGGCCATGCTCTTCTTCTCCGATCCTTTGCTCATAAACAGCCTTAGGGATCCAAGAATGCAATAAACAAGGAGTGTTGTTTAATCCATAAAATGACATCTCTTTTGCTTTTCCACGGTCAAAAACAAAACCCAAATCTCCATTTCTGATGCTGGACTTAGTCATGTCAGTAACAAGCATTAATTCCATCACCCCGCTTCGGAATTCAGCACATAATAATCTCCAGTCCGTGATAATTATTGCAACACGGCAAGCAAGTATTGAATTACTCCCTGGTTTTCCTTGTAATCCATTATGCCATCGATTAGCAGTTGATGCCATTGTATACGACCCACTGATCTTACTAATGGTTCTATTCGAAACAGTTACTTGACCTAGCTTGACATCCTCACTGGTTGTTAACCCTTCCGCCACATCACAAGCTTTATTAATGACATCCATAGGTGAACTAGTTAGGACTGCAATATGCTCCTTAAAGACATATTGATCCCCCTTTATTATAGTGATCACCATCTATTTTGTCTGCACGTGCTCTTCACTGTTTTGATCCGCACTCTTCTGGGAAATAAACCGACATGCAAGCAGCTTCAGGTCTAACTCAGCCAAAAAGTTTGCATCACTACTATTTGTTATCTTAGGTACTGTTACTACTGTCTCTTCGAGAGATTCAACTCCCAATTGCCCACTTCCTTGTTTGTGAAGAATGTTATCACGAAAAGTAGCTAGAGGGTCTATAGTTAAGTTACCTACAGTACCTTTATAAACGATCTCAACACCTTTAGATAGAGCCATAACAAGCATCTTAACAATGAAAGTTGCAGAACAGCACATGTATAAATAAGCCAACATTATCCAGGAGGTTAGTTTCTGAAGAACATGATAAACTAAGGACCTAGGCTCATAGTTCAAAAGAGAAGACATGTTTGGAGATGCCCTTTCTCGCAAACCAAGGAAAACTCGCCCCGAAACTGTTTTCACATTATAATGAACACATATACGATCGAAAGCCGAATGAACGTGTGCTTTGTCCTGGTTATGAGATCCAATACTTTGTAGGCCTCCTTGAACATTAAAATGTGATGCTTTTGCAACTACAGAAACAACGTTTAGGAAACTACCAAGGAAAGCAGACCTTTATGAGCCAGCTTTGTTATTGCTAAAAAGTCTCCACGTGATCAAACATCTCTCTCACTTGGTAAAAGCAACTCCACCACAGTCATAAAATGTGGGATTTCATATGCAATGGCAGGTGTTAGACATTCAGAAGTCAATCCTCCCCCTGTTGTTGCCGGCCATCGCACAACAATGTCCTTCATGTAAGTACCGATGACAAGATAGGTTGTCATATGACTCATCTTGTTTCTTATTTCTTCTGATGAATCTTTCTCTATTGTTATCCTCTCGGAGTTGGAGAAAACTCACCCCAGAATCTTACTGATATAATTCTCTCTACATGTTTCTTTATGTCGAAACATGGTCTCACAAAAATCTGATTTCCAAGTCTAGGGTTTCTGTAAAAATTTGATTATTATGAAAATAACTTTTATAAGATGGAATCAACTGTGAACTTATGATGGTTGTTTGATCCTCGACGACTGGATCATAACAGTCTTCCATGTGCCAAATCTCATCATCCGGATACGTATCGTAGGCTGGTGGTAAGTCCCAATCAACAACAACTTGATGTTCGACATACTCATTGACTGAAAATAATGCTGCCTCACGATCGTGTCCATGAAATAAAGTTTCGTTGAACGCCTGATATGCATCATCTTCCTAATCTCCTTCCGGTAGACCTGAAGGGTAGCATTCATGATCACTATCCACTGAAACTTCTTCCAAGCACATAACATTAGTAACAAGATAATCCTCTTGATTGCCTTCCGAAAATTCAACAGGTGCATGGTTGCCTTCTGGAATCTTCATTGGGGCTTCCATAAGTTCTCTGCGTCGAATCGATTTAACCATTCGCCACAAGTCTTCAATCTGACGCCTCATCTTAGCCAACTCTATTTGATTTCTCTCCATGATGCAGAAACAAATCTAGGATCTTTTCGCTCTAATACCACTTGATGGGGAAGTAATATAGAAAAGAGTAGAGTACGGGTAGATTCAAGTGGAACTTCGATAAAACTGAGTTCTAGGATAGAAACTCATAAAAGACATTAAAGTCATATTAAAATTGATAATCAAAAACTACTTAAGCCGTAACCCATGGAGCTATTTATATAGATAACTCCCTATACATGAAAATAGCCTACCAGAACCCTAAACTTGTTATCTAAGATAACTAAGACGTCCCTAAGCTAATAAAACTCTAAAAATAGATATTCTAGATACTTTTAGATATTCCTAAGATTTAACTAAATAAGAAAAACGAAAATACCAATAATATTTATTTTCCATATTTTGTCCTGCATCAATATCAACTACACAAACTTGATGACTATTATTTCAACAACTACTTGTGAGATTGTCCCTGTATTATACAAAAGAATACTAAACAGAGAAAATAAAAATCAATTAACCAAATCGAGACGATGTTGATATTATTCTCTTACCACCGATTGAAAAAAAAAAGATATTATTTTCTTACCGAAGCTGCAAACACATAAACATCAATTGTGCAAAGAAAATATAATGAAAATATAAAAATAAAAAACAATGATAATAATCATCTGCATTACTAAGAAAGTTAATAGAAAAAACATTGTAAATAAAAATTGTGATATTACGTTGTTGATATGATTATCATGATTAAACGTTCGTAAACTATTCACCACTTGATTATATCTATATTTGCAGAATGAGTTGATGTATACCTTGATATTGTTTGAACGACAATAGGTGCATGATTGAGGGGATCGAAAGTACCTGCATAACGAACAATGAAAATAGATCAGAGGGAACCCTACGTAAGAATGAAAAATCTTAAAAGAGAGAAGCGACGGGCAGAAGCAACAGGAAAATAGGATTTGACATTTTCTTAAATGCTTTTTATATATAGGGAGACATCTAACCCACAAATTCCATAAATAATTTTTTTTGGTAAGAAACATTTCGGTATTTTTTTATTATTTGACGAAAAAAATATCGAGCGTCTACTGGAAATCTAAGAATATAAATGCTCTTTATATTTATTTACATATTCTAAGGAAATTACTTTATATAGAGACAACAAAACCACAATTTTCATAAAATAAAGACTTTGCTATAGAAATAATATTGATCCATGTCTAAAAATATCAAAAGCTTTTATATAATGAAAATATTTATTCCAAAATTCACATAAAAATAATAATGAAAATATATACTGTTTATTCTTTATATATATTATTGTCAAAAATAAATAATAAATACTAAGTATATCGTGCATGTCTAGGGAAAGTAATTACTTCTTTTTTTTTGGAATGAATACTAACAAAAATTATTGAAACTCGTTTTGCTATTCTTCCCATGATTTTTATTTTTTTTTCTATATTTTCTTGTTTTTCTTTGCTCGGGATTGATGTTTATGGTTTTGGTTAAAAAAAATTCTTTTAATAATTTTGTTTTCCAACTATCTGAAAGGATTTGCCGATTTTTCTGCAGAGGAAGTACACTTTGATCATCAACGGGTATTATCATTTTAAGTTTTATTCACTGATCATCTAAATTTGATGGATAATTTTCTATTTTCATATCATATTAAAATTTGTTTAATTATTAGCAACTTCAAATTGTAATTAAGATTTAATTTAATTTTAAGAAGTGTAATCAGATATTATTATCGGACATTAAACTTTTCTTTTAATTTTCTGATTGATTTAATTCTGTGATGATAATCATGATGCCTAATTTAATGTTTATAGTGATTTTATTTAATTATTTATTTGTATGTTTTAACGTTAGGATTTAATTATGATTTTATAATGATTCTTTTTGAATTTATTTGGTAATTTATAGGATTTCTTAAGATTTAGTTAATTTATGAAATATTTTTCTTGAATATGATTACCCATAAAATATATTATAGTGCAAAAGATATTTTCTCGGATTTTTTACCCGATTTTTTATAAAATTACCAAAATAAATTAAAATGGTGGGGTCATAATCAACCAGAAGCTCTGATTAATGAGAGTGCTTGAAATAATAATGAAAATATATAATGTTTATTCTTTATATATATTATTGTCAAAAATAAATAATAAATACTAAGTATATCGTGCATGTTTAGGGAAAGTAATTACTTTTTATTTTTATTTTTTTTGGAATGAATACTAACAAAAATTATTGAAACTCGTTTTGCTATTCTTCCCATGATTTTTATATTTTTTCTACATTTTCTTGTTTTTCTTTGCTCGGGATTGATGTTTATGGTTTTGGTTAAAAAAAATTCTTTTAATAATTTTGTTTTCCAACTATTTGACAGGATTTGCCGATTTTTCTGCAGAGGAAGTACACTTTGATCATCAACAGGTATTATCATTTTAAGTTTTATTCATTGATCATCTAAATTTGATGGATAATTTTCTATTTTCATCTCATATTAAAATTTGTTTAATTATTAGCATCTTCAAATTGTAATTAAGATTTAATTTAATTTTAAGAAGTGTAATCAGACATTATTATCGGACATTGGACCTTTCTTTTAATTTTCTGATTGATTTAATTCTGTGATGATAATCATGATGCATAATTTAATGTTTATAGTGATTTATTTAATTATTTATTTGTATGTTTTAACGTTAGGATTTAATTATGATTTTCAAATGATTCTTTTTAAATTTATTTGGTAATTTATAGGATTTCTTAAGATTTAGCTAATTTATGAAATATTTTTCTTGAATATGATTACCCAGAAAATATATTATAGTGCAAAAGATATTTTCTCGGATTTTTTACCCGATTTTTTATAAAATTACCAAAATAAATTAAAATGGTTGGGCCAAAATCAACCAGAAGCTCTCCGGTTAATGAGAGCGCTCGAAAAAACTCTATTTTTATATAGAGAATTCGGGGAGTTACAATACAAGCTTTTTATTTGGTTTCACCTCAACGGATCTCATATTACAATGCATTTCTACTACTTCTTACTCAATCCTCCTCAACGGATCACCAGGGACAAAATTTAAAACCTTGAGACGTTTAAGACAAGGGGAACCCCTTTCTCCATACCTTTTTCTGATCTGCATGGAAATTCTGTCTAGGCTTCTAGAAAATGCGATAATGAAGAAGAAAATTTCCGGCCTCCGAATCAATAAAAATGCTCCAAATATTTCCATCTCTTCTTCGCAGACGACTGTTTCCTTTTCACAAAAGCTGATCTGGGGGAAGCAAAAAATCTTCTAGACGTTCTATCCCTATTCGGGGATATAATGGGACAAATGATAAACCTACAAAAATCCAGTGTCTACTTCAGCCAAAAATTCATCCTAAACATGGAAAAATAATAGCCAGAATTCTTAAAGTCCCCCTGATGACAAAAAATTATAGATATCTCGGAATTCCTCTATTTTTTGATAAAAATAGGAAAGCGAACTTTGATCCGCTTCTACAAAAATATTACTCCACTCTGCAAGGATGGAAATCCAAACTCTTATCTCAAGCGGGGAGGACAGTTCTTATAAAATCTATCCTTCAAGCTTTCCCAACGTACCAAATGCAGGTGCTTGCCCTACCGAAAGAAACCTTGAATCAATTAGATAAATTTCTGGTGGAATAAAGAATGGCAAAAAAGACAAGGAGGATTCATCGGAGCCTGGAAGTACATATGCAAGCCTATTGCTCAAGGTGGTTTAGGTATTAAAAACCCTCATCAATTTAATATAGCGCTTCTCACTAAACTAGCCAGCAGATTAATATTAGAAAAAGACCAACTATGGGAAAAAATTCTCAAAGCGAAATATTTTCCAAATTCTCATCCTCTGGAAGCTTCTAAAGTTTCTAAATTATCGTGGATTTGGACAAGCATCCGAAAAGGTCTAGATTTAATTAAAGGAAACTTCGTCTGGTAAGTTAAAAATGGAAACTCGGTTAAAATATGGGAAGACAGATGGATTCCAAATTCGGAAATAATACCGCAACCACAAGACTCGCAGGACACAGCTCCAAAAAGAGTTCAAGAGCTCATAACTGTAGAGAATAAATGGGATCAAGGAAAACTAGACAGTTATTTTAGCCCGGAGGTTAGAAAGAAAATTCAAGCCTTAACCCCGAGAAAAGATGAAGAAGATAAAATCCAATGGTTACACCATCATTCAGGACTCTTCTCGGCAAAAAACATTTATAATTTCTTGGCAAACCAAACTCAAGAAGATGATAATTCGTTAATAGATTTCCCATGGAAAAGTATATGGAAAATTCAAGCAATTCCAAGAATTAAACTCTTTGTGTGGAAGCTAGCTGGAAAAGCTTTGCCTACATCTTCGAGACTAGGGGCACATAACCCGAAAATTGACCCAAACTGCCAACTATGCAATTCTCAAGTTCAGGAGACCGAGAATCACCTATCCGGATCTTGCCCTTTCGCCAGAGCTATTTGGTTCAGATTTTCGCTAGGAAATTTAACTTCTTCAGCTAATACGGATCCGATTACTTCATGGGTTAAAGGGTGGCTTTCAAAGCCAGATTTGGATAATTTGGTAGGAAAAATCTCAACCATATTATGGTTCATATGGAAATACAGATGCTCGGTGGTTTTTGAAAAGATAATCCCAAACCCAATGCAACTAATTGATCAGATCAACAGATTTTTGCATTCTATCCCTCAAAAGAATAAAACAAAGGGACTGGATAACAATCAGTTATTGATGATCAATACCAAATGGTCAGATATAAACATAGACTGGATAATATTTATTGATGCTTCGTTCAAGGAAGAATACCTTTCAATGGGATACGCTCAGATCGTTTATTTAGTAGATCACCAGACATTTATGCACATTTCAGCGGGTTCGGAGACAGCTACTTCGGCTTTTCATGCGGAAGCGAAATCTTTACAAAAAGCGGTCATCTGGCTAAGAGATAACGTCTTGTCTAGCGTTTCAATAGTAACTGATTGTAAAGTCTTGGTAGACAGCATCAACAAGGACAACACAATTCTCTCGTGGACAGCCAAAAACACCGTTCAAGAAGCCAATACAATTTTAAAAGATCTTCCTCAAGCTCAAGTAAAGTTTACAAATAGAAAATACAATTCAGAAACGGATCAAATTGCCAAGGAAGCAAGAATAAAGAGCCTTCAACATATGTCTACGAAATTAGAACAAAATATTAAGCAATCTAACATTATATCTAATGTATTTGATAGAAACGAAATTGTAAATCTTTTGTACTATATTTGCTAGTTAATATAATTCACTTTCCCATCAACAAAAAAATTGGTTCTACCTATTTGCCACCCATGTTTTTCATGTTTGCCACTCTCATTAATCACCACCCCCACTTATCCTATTTGCCACTCCTATATTTTCACATATATCCTAAATGCAACCTTTTGACTTTTTATCTACACCCAATAATAAAGCCACCCAAACACTAAACCAAAAAATACCCTAAGTTGCCACCCACCTCTTCTTCTCCTCCCACCGATCACCTAATCTTTCAATTTTTTGATTTTGTATTAAGAAGATCCCTCCAAAGAAAATAGGGAATGCTCGAGCAAAATAAAAACCTAAAAGAAGGGTGGGTGTTTCAGACTTTCAGTTGATGACCACTGAATGCCTATTATAGTGGTTCATCTATGAACGATGTGATTCATGTGAAAAAAATAATTTCTAATTCTTACTGTTAGAGCATAGCCCGGTTGAACCCACCAAGCGTTGGTATGTCAAGTTTGGTTGTCATATTTTAGTGAATCAAAACTCATTTAAAGAGCCGCTTGATTATATATATACTAGAGTCAACTTCGTATAGGTTAGCTTGAAAGTGTTAGGATATGAGACTTATAAGTATTACATGAAGACTCGAAGAATGTGAAGAAGTATGGAGCTACAACGACAACATCATCCTTCCTCTTGAGGTTAGTAATATTTGACTTGATCTGTTTCATTCCCCAACGTATCTTTCAAGTCGTGCATATTGAAAACATAACTGCGAAGCTGTGTATGATCCTCTAGTTAGACATAGTATTAAGGAATACAATACGAGGTTTGTTGCTTAACCATTAAACTTTGTATATAATACATCGACATGATCATATGAATGCTATTGTGATTATGTATGGGTATGAGTGAAGATTTCATCCTAGGAAACAATGTTTTACATTCGTTTAAAGGAAGTAAGTTCATAAACTCATTTTGTGAATCGAAAGGGAAATCGCTAGGCTTATTGGTATTGTTATTCATTGCAAATCTATTTTGAATTACCAATATGTGTGTTTAGTATAACCGCTCATAAACTTGTTTATGTATCTTGGTAAAAC